>CM076579.1:1571853537-1572157798 GCA_034641835.2 Pinus albicaulis | reverse complement strand
CACCTGAAACATCTAAGAAAAGTTTTTGAAAAATGTAGGAGGTACGGTCTGTCCTTAAATCCTAAGAAAACTGTGTTTGGACTGCAAGAAGGCAAACTTCTTGGTCACATTATATCTGAGAAAGGGATTATGATAGACCCACAGTGAGTTGAGGGAATACTTCAAATCACACACCCAAGAAACATCAAGGAGTTACAGTCCTTCATTAGGAAGATCAATTTCCTTAGGAGATTCATTCCCAATCTTGCTGAGCACCTTAGGAAAATGACCAACATGCTGAAGAAATGTGCGGGAATTAAGTGGACTCTCGAAGCCAAGAAATATTTTGAGTCAGTAAAACTTGCACTCACACAGGCCCCGGTACTTATCCGCCCAGACTTCTCAAAAGATTTCCTGATCTTTTCCTTTGCCTCTGAACACACAATAGATGCAGCCATGCTGCAAAAGAACACAGAGGGAATGGAACAGCCAATTGCCTTATTCAGCAAAGCCTTAAGAGACGCACCCTTAAAGTAAAACATTATGGAAAATCAAGCCTATGCCCTGGTTAAGGCCTTAAAAGACTTTAGGGTGTACATTCTGCATTCTCACACCATTGCTTATGTGCCAAATATAGTGGTTAAAGATATCTTGTCCCAGGACCCTGATGGGAAAAGGGGCAAATGGATTGCTACTATATTAGAGTATGACCTTGAGATAAAGCCCACCAAACTGATCAAAGGTCAAGGCCTGGCCCAATCAATGGCTGAATCTAATCTGCAGGCCCTTGAAATTAACATGATAAATGCCCTAGATGAGCAGGAAGGATTGCCCCAACCAACTGTTGAGGATAATTTTCAGAACTCTCCTTGGTATTCCGATATCCTTTACGTGCTCATCAATCTCAATGCCCCTCCAGAACTGTCCAAAACTAAGGCCAGATTCATAAAACTCAAATCTATAAATGACTGCATTTTGAATGAGAATCTATACTGGAAAAATCCAAATGGCCTATTGCTGAAATGCTTGTTTGAACTTGAAGCTGAAAGAATTAAACAAGAATTCCATGCTGGGGAGTGTGGAGGCCACCTGAGTTGGAAAGCCACTGCAAATAAGATACTCAGGGCTGGTTACTATTGGCCTACACTCTTTAGTGATGTCCATAAAATGATTCTTGCCTGCCACAAATGTCAGATCTTTGAAGGCAGAAGAAAGCTTCTCCCCCTCCCATTACAACCCATCACTGTAGAAGGTCCCTTCATGCAATGGGGCCTAGAATTTATAGGAGAAATTCATCCTGCTTCCTCTAGACAACACAAATGGATCCTAACTGCTACAGATTACTTCACTAAATGGATAGAAGCCATGCCCACTAGGAATGCCACTGATTCTGTCATCATTAGATTCATAGAAGACTTCATCCTATCTTGGTTTGGCTGTCCCAGGAAAATAATAACTGACAATGCTGCTACCTTCGGATCCAAGAAAATGGTTGATTTCTGTCACAGGTACGGAATAACACTTGGTCATTCAACTACCTACTACCCCCAGGGTAATGGATTGGCTGAATCATCTAACAAAATCCTAGTCACAATCATTAAGAAGCTGTTGGAAGAGAACAAAAAGTCATGGCATAAAAAGTTGATACATGCTTTATGGGCTGACAGGCTCACCACAAATAAATCTATTGGCATGTCACCATTCCAGCTAGTTTATGGAACAGAAGCAATTTTTCCTACCAGCCTTGGAGTACCAGTGATTAAACTTGCCCAAGAGATTCAGACAGAGGAAGATAGTATGGTGAGAAGAATTAATGAAACTATTCATCTTCAGCAAACAAGGGAGCAGGTTTACAACAGAGCAGTCAAAGTTCAGGAGAACATTAAAAAGATATTTGACAAAAGAACCAAAGCTGCTAATTTCAAAATTGGTGACAAGGTTCTTAAGTGGGACTCACAAAGAGAGGACAAAGGTAAACATGGAAAGTTTGACAGTTTGTGGCAAGGTCCATACATCATCCAGGCCACTGTGGGTCCTAATGCATTTTTCTTGCAAGAACTTGATGGTACAGAGCTGTTTGGGGGTCCTGTCAATGGAAGGATGCTCAAACACTACTTCTGCTAATTTTCATTTCCAGTTCCATTTCCGTTGTACATACCATTGTAGTTTTACTTTCAAGAAAACAGAGAAAATGTTTCCAAAAAATAGAGAAGGTAGAGGTTCAAACATGCTCAAAGCATGGACCTCTGAAAAGTGCAAAATATTGGCTCTAATATGATCAAAACCTGAGCCAAAGAAAGGAAGGCAGCTGGTCCTAACACGCCCAAAATTTGGATCAGAAAAGGAAAAGGAAGAATCAGCTCTAACATGCCTAAAACCAGAGCTGAAGATGAAGAAGAAAAGGTGACTCTAATATGCTCAAAATCTGAGTCACAAACAGAGAAGGATACTTCAAAAGTTCAAATTTCAAGCCTTCAAAGTTTTGTTTCACTCCACAGCAAGTCAGACAGTTTAATCCTGGCTTGGCTATTTTTCAATTTCCAGTCTTAGAATGTAGGAGAAGAAATATTTTGGACAATTTAACCCCAGCAGATGTTAGATTAGGTAGAGAAACATATGAGGCCAACTGTGTAATCTGGTCTCATGGAGTAATAAGGGTAGATGTAGAATAGGTTTGTTTTTTTTTTTTTTAAACAAAATGTAAAGTGTCTGCTAGCTCAAATGCACCCTCAAGAAGAAAAAATGCTAGGATTGTAGTGTGGGTAGGTAGATTTGATTGGGAAAATGTTTTCTGCTGATGTAACATATTCATATTCTGGCAGCTGATCAAAGGAAGGGATGTGCCAAGCAGCAGGCAACTGGCCTACTCCAAAGATCATTTCTGGTTTCTTGCCTCCTTCAAGAAGAAGCCATCCCCATGTGGAGCCACTGTTAGCCCCCCTATGAAATTCTTGACAAGCAAGCTGGGGGCTAGATAGTTTTGGAGACCTTCAAGGAATGCATCTCCCCTGAAGACACATCATCCTTGAAGTCCTCTGAAGGCCTTTTATTTTCTGGAAAAATTCCCTCTGCTGATTTCCCATCTAAGGCCTCACTGGTTATAAATGCTGCTCCTAAAAAACCAACATTGCCCCTTGTACCCCTGCAAAATGTCCCTTTTTCCCTTTTTTTTCCACCTTCTGTCAAAGTGTTTCTGTTCCCCTCTATTTCCCCCCATCAACCCTCTAAACCCCTCCAAAATCCCCTTCAAATTCTGCCCACACCCTTTGTTTACACAATTTCCCCCCTCCATCTCCCTATCGTTGCCCTTGGCTGGCCTTAAAACACTTTGAAAATGGGCCAAAATCATAAATTTCATTGAAAATGGGTTAAAAACCCACTTCTGACCATATGATAGACCTCATCCCTTTTCCCGTTAGCCCCGCGCTCCTTACCTTCCACAAAACCCATCGCTGTGACTGGGTTCTAACACTGAAGGGCGCTTACCGTATTTATTCATCGGGCACATCATCGATCGTCGATCCTGACAGATCGGATGGCCAACATTTAATCCGCAACCCTCGCGATTTTCCCTGTTCAAACCTTTGATTGAGCCATCACCATCCGTTTCCCCGCCAGATCGACAGTCCGGAACCTTTCCCACTGGTGGACCCCTCCGCGCACTGTTCAAAACCCGACTGTTTTTATCGCACCGCCTTTGGGCGGCATGCGGTATTTCTAAAATCACAACGATTCCACTCAGCTCTTGACACGTGGCCCTGACACCGTTTCAAAACCGCCAGCCCATCACGCATTAAAGATCGACCACAGATGCCGAGCGATATCGCTGTCAGCCGTTAGATCTTCGATCGCTCATCCAACGGTCACCATTCGTCAGAGCTGCGCACCAGTTAGCCTGTCTCCCCCATACCTTTGGCCCACTGTCTGTTGTGCTCCGTCGTTGATCTCCACCACGATCAACGATCCAGATTTTTCCCTCCGCCGTTGATTGTTCCACTGTCCCCGGTCCCGCCACGTCATCTCCACGTGCATCCTCCATACATCCTTTCAGTCCATTGCATATAATTGATTCATTTCGTGTTTTTTAACGTTTTTTCGTTTGTTTTTTGCTCTGCAGACCGCGACCTCCACCAGAGCAGATTTCCATTGTTCCTCTGCATTTTTCTCCGCCATGTCACCGTCTGCACTACCTTTCTCCACCTCCACATCATCCGCCACCCCATCCATCGTTTCTTCACTGTTTTCATGTTTTGCAGGGTTTCAAAGAAGTAAAAAACCGCTATGATGCACGCCTCTGTTACAGTGACAGTGAAATCAAAGAAGATCATCTACGGAGGCAGAATTTATAAAAAGAACGACCCAGGAAAGTGAAGACAAGTCTTGCATTAAAGAAGGCCAGAGTTCAACACTGAAAACTGTCCAGCATCATTAAAAGCCCGAGATAACCCGTCAAAAGCAAGAATGGAGCAGCAAAGTGGTTCAGTACAAAGAAAAAGAGGTTGAGGCGCACTAATGAAGATCCTGAGCCTTAAATCAGTGGTTTAGAAGGCAAAGAATCAGTTTAAAGACCCCGAGGATCGATCAGAGGATCTTGAGCGAGAGTAAAAGGTAACATCAGGGTTTATTCATCAGCAGAATGTTTTTCTTCAGCAAGTACAGAGCTCCCATACAGCTTTTATTATGCACAATGTCCTTGTAGGAATTTCCACCCTAACAGCAGTTCAAAACCGCCAGAGCATTTATATGACAAACTTCTCAGTAGTTGATTTTATTTTTGTTCAAAGCACCAGGAGTACCACAGCCGAAACATGTCAAAATCATATCTGAAGAAGATCACTCTTTCATAAAAGGGGTGACAGAGATTAAATACTCAGCATACCAGCAGAATGGGCCTCGACCCTCTTTCTTTCAGATGTTTAATACAACATTTAGTGTTCACCTACCACCTTAGTCGATCTTCTGTTCATCCTCTGCTATAAAACAAAGAAGGAAATTATTTTAAGGGTTGTTGATGAGATATCAGAGAAATGTAAGCATTTTCCTCCTGAGACAAGTTCTCTGTGTAATATTGTAAGATAGGCTAAGATTTGATGTATTCAGACTGAATGTTCAAGCTGTGGGAAATGAATATACCTGATTGGTGTTGTTTTTAATATGACAAGCATGTTTCTTTGGATCCTGATCTAAAGCAGCTGGTGATGTTTTCCTATCTCTGCGTTTGATTTCATTTCATTCCATTTCAACTGGCTCGCATCAGAAGTTTGGCATAAGATTTACCCTTGATAGGTACCTTATGTTGTTGCTCTCCCAACCTTTTATGTTTTCTGCTTACATGTGTATCTGAATATTGATTTCAATTGATTTAACCAGTGTAGTGGATGTTATTGCCTGCTCTCTGATGTATGAATTAATGAAATCTATGTTTAGATGTTCTTGTTATGATTTAGTTGAATGAGTTGAGAACACTGGGAGGTTTAGAACTTTGTCTTTGCCTCATTAGGATCTTTCCATCTCAATTAAGCCTTTCCAAGATCCCTTGTATTGCCTCTGATTTTGTCCAAGAAGGTCTGGAGTTAAATGACCTCTGGCCTGATCTATAGATAGAATTGGATGGTTCTCCTCCTTTCATTTTCAATCCTTAATTTCCCATTCCAAATATCATTTTTAAGACCCAAATGCTCTAGATGACTAGCCCAACTGAAAGCTTGCACATTGAACACAAGTAAATCCTTTCTTGACTCCATTTCCCAATGGCCTTGACGTTCCCTGAGTTATCTGTCTTAACCTGATTCCCTCTATGCTCATCCTTGTCTTATATCGGACCTTCCTTTCTTGATTCCCAACAACCAAACACAAACAATCAAACAAACAACCCTGAGCCTATAACTAGCCTAAAATCATAACTTAGAGCTTCAAATACATACACTTTGACAATCACAGAGATATCCCTCTATGTACCTAGGAGGGCTAGATCCTGAGGTCTGAAAGTGGTTCTATGTTGTCTCATCTTTTGGTCTTGCCAACCTGGCCAAAACATGGGAACCCCAACAGATGCGGCATGATTAATTAATGATATAGCTATTTTATGGATTTTTCCTTTCAAAACAAATCATTTCAATAGATCTTCCATCATTTGATCATTTACTCTGTCTTTAATAGGGATTTCCTTTCAAAGATATGTCCATCCAGAAAGTTATTCAGAAGCACGACAAACAGGTTATTGCAGAATTCGAACAAACAGGAATGGCACCTACAGTCTCTGATACTGTCTTCACTGCTGATGGGGGAGCTACTAAATGGGAAGTTATTTACACTATAATTGAATACAAAGAGCCAGAAGTAGTGGAAGCCATGGCGACTCCTGATGATGCAACACCTTCAGACTTGCAATTCAAAGATATTGCATGTTCTTTCCTCCATAGGATAGCAACGATAGCTATTCTTCTTCCATATACTGACATGATTAGATGGGTTCTTGATAAATTAGTAATCAAAGAAAAACAGTTAAGGACCTGCAAGGATGAGATTATAGGTTCTTTTAGACCTGAAGATCTGAAGATCATGTATAAGCTGCCCAACCCTCAAGATACCTACAATAGTCAGTTTGTTGAGAAGAACCAAGACCCATTCAAGGCAATTCAGGGTTGGAGGAAATTAGACAACAAATTCAAATATGAGAAAACTGGTATGTATCCTATCGTGTCATTAGCAAACCCTTACAACTTTGCAGCAATAATGTTATCCAGATTATATGGTTTACCTGATAATACCAAGTTCTCCATAAATTGGATTCCCCTAATTGAATCCTCTGTTAACTCCCTCATAATGAATTGGGCGACTATCCTTTCAGATAATATATTCAAGGCAATTAATGAATATTGCCAAACCAGAACTTCTTCCTCCAAATCTGTTCCCCAATTCTATATGAGTGCATACTTTTTTGATGCTATCTGTTTTTCTACCAACTTTCTAGTTATGGGATGGAAATGGACCTATGAAGACCCTATCGTGATACATTTGAGTCATAAAGAGATATGGGAACATAATTATGCACCAAATTTTTATAGGTTGTGCTATGGTGTTGTACTACCATTACATCACTATATGTATGACAAAGTGAGCCCTAGCTTCACTAAGGAAGCCCTTACGGACCTTCAAATGATAGGCAAGATTTTTATTGAAGAATCATTTTCCTATATTCGAGTTTTTGGAAGCTCTGATCCCCCGCATATTCTTCCATTATATGTTTCAGACAAGTTGATGGCAAGGGAAATTTCTTACCAAACAGTTGGTAATGGACTCACTAAAGCGTTGAAAAATAGTAAAATGTATTTGTGGCCAAGTTTTCCAATTTCATGTGGTTAATTTACACTCAGGAATTTCAATCACGCATTGAAATAATGTCAGAAGATTGAGCTGTTAAAGCTCCCTGTTTTACCCTCCAGACAGTTTGACCCAGAAAAGGTTAATAACAAATTTACTTTGTCAGTCAAACTCAAACCTATTGTGCACACTGATGGCATATTTGAAGATATTTTACAGTCTCTCTGGACTTTTGAAGAAATCTTGAATTTTGTCAATTTGAACCTGAATCCAGAAGAAATACAGAGATTCAATGAATTTGGAGAACAGAGACTCAGACGGATTCCACAAGATGTTTTGATTACCAGTCATACGATTAAAGCTATTCAAGAAATCAGGGTAGAACAATTAAATTCACAAAATCAAAGTGAATTAGACAAAATCTGTACTTCATTCAAAAATACACTCACAAATACTCCAGAGGCATCACCATCTTAGAAGAATACAAAATTTCAGACTCCTCAGCAACAAATAGTTTCAACAAAGAAAATCATTAAAACTCCTGAGATAATCTCCCAATAAACAGAAATCATTCCTACAGATCCAACTGATGAGATTATTCTCAAGGTGACTGATATTCCCCCACTAGATGTATTCTATAGCCCTCTTCATAAGGCTGTAGTGAGAAAACAAAGGAAAAGAAGGAGAATTGAAACACCACCGGGGAATGAAGTTATGGAAGTAGTATGGAAAGATACTCCATCAAATTCGATTGAAAATTTGACTCGGCTGTCTTAATTCGCTGGTGCATACACCACTGTGACAATTGATAAGGCAGTAGAAGTATCTATTTTACTCCAAGAAAAGGATGTCAAAATCATGGAACTACAATAACAACTAGATGAAGAAAGAAAGAGTTCAAATCAGAAAGTGGAACAACAAATTCTCAGAGTATGCTTAAGATAAGTCATGAAAATGACTTATCTAGCAAAAATTCACTGATTGAATAGTTGAGAGAAGATCTTACTAAATATGAAGGAATTCCTACTACAGAGGAATTCATAAAAGAAGCATCAACATTAAGTTCCTTACTCTCAAAACAACAAAATCTGTTTGTTGTACAAATGTAAAACATAATTCCACATCTAGAACTCAGTGAACAATTAACAAACACAGTCATTATTCAAAGGATTGAGTTCATTGAACTCAATATCAAAATCTATAATTATATTGAATGGAAGAATACAGAAGAAGGGAAGAAGTCAGATGTCCTAAATATCAAGGAAAATTTCAAAGATATTCTTTTTACAGACTATGATGCACGAGTCAAACAAGCAGAATTAGCCATAGCTAGAGTAGTAGGTATATCAAAGAATATGGTTAAAATTATTAACCATATATTACATACTTCTGAGCTTATCAGAGAAGGAAATCTCAAATCTCTTCCTGATATCAAAGATTTAGAACAAAGTTAGAAAGAAGCTGGTCAACTCAGGGAAGAAACACTTCTACAACTAAAGAAAACTGATTGGGAAGCATACTGGCAGCTATTAGTCAAACCACACAGTCAGATCATGACACTGAACTGCTTTCTGAACTCCATGCAGAGAATACAGCCGCTCTTACTAGACGCTATATTTGCTGCACAAATGAATATAGAATCCGGAAAACCTCCACAAGTGCAACCAATGTCTAACATTTGTGAGCAAAAAAACGCAACTGGTAGTAACTTATCATCCAACATGATTATTAGTTAGTTTGTTTTTCAATTTTTAGAAAAAAAAATATTAAAGATGAGGAAGGTTGTTTGAAACCACCTCATAAGATATTTTTGTATGTAAATTAGCATAGTATTTAAACCCTTCTCATGCATTTGGAGAAGGGTCGATAATTTTATTGAGAACATTCACAAAGAATTCTTAATTGTAAGTAAGTTTATGGATGTTTTATGAAATAATGGAACATGGCCATTTCAACTGCATATCATTTTGTTTATCACTGTTGATGCACTTCTGTATTCTTTGAAAGACTTACTGATGTATGAGTTGAATGTGGCCTACTATCATTGATCAGATGAACATGAAGATACAAATTTGGTACTATTATCATGTATGTTAGTTTTGTTTTGAATATTAATGATGAATCCAAATTTTATGAATGATATATGAAATCAATTGTTTTTGTCTGAAATATCAGTTGCACTACTATACAATATAAATATAGGAATTGATTTGTTTTTATATATGATCATCAAATATATGCGATATTTTTTTCACTTTCTTTTGATTAAATTATTCTTCAAGAGAATTATTTTACAAAGTAATAATTATATTAAATCTGTGATGATCTTAATCATCACAGATTGAATAGATATCATTTTAGATCGCATCGAAATAGTATTATCCTAGGTTAGATTAAATTAGTTTTAATTTCAAGTTTCTGCATTTTAGAATAAATTTGTTTTAGTTTTTAGGAATTCTTCATGTTAATCCCTTTAGAGAAATCCAACGGTCAAACAAAAACCCAACTCTGGGAAACTGGTCCCATTATATCCAATCGGAGCCACTATCTCAAACTGAAAAGGAACTGTCTTAAGGGCCGGACCGGGTTGTTATCCCCCTTGTTGTTGTGACAGATTTCTGAGGCCTCAACATGTCCTTAGAGACATAAAGGAAATAGAAGTATTGATCCAACAGGATAAACATGAAAGCAACCAGCAATTCAAAACAGGATCTACTGAAATCCAGAAAGTCTATGATGGGAGATTGGTGCCTAAAGCATCAAAAGAGGCCGAACGGTCTTGTATTTTTAAAACTAATAGTTTATTGATGAATGCAGGTACAACATCGGATGAGAAATTTGTTACTATAGGGGAAATCAATGACTATAGTTGTGATCAAGGAGAAGTTCTTGATTATTCTTCATTTAAGAAAGTTGAGTATTCAGTTCAATTGAAGACGGAAGCATCAGAAAAAGAGGAATTACTCTGAGGAGTTGGCAAAAGAAATTGTTGGAGAGATTGATGGAATGCGGCTGACAAAATGAGTGATGTTGGTGATGCTGATGTAAATCCAGTTCGAGATTCTTTCAAAGTTTGGAGACTAGGAGAATGGGTATCAACGTTTCTACATGAGTCTATAATTTTCGAAATAAAGATGATGTGGTATGGAAAAGCGAGAGTTACATTCAATATTATTATGAAAATACTATTCTGGAAATTCTGTGCAAATTTACAAAATGGAGTTGATACTTTAAAAGTCCAGCGGCAAAACAAAGTTCTGAATCCTAGAGGTAGCAAGTCATTAAGACTTGTGGCTGTCACATTATTACAGAAAAGTGACAGACCTCATAGAAAAGAGTCTATGGAAACTTCTCTACATGGGGAGTCTGATGCAGGAGTATCCTGCTTAATTTTCATTATTTATTTGTGTGATTTAGGGGTTGATGTTTTTTGTAATTATTTTATAAATTATGTATATTTTAAAAAATAAATTGAGAGGAAAATATGAGTGTGAGGTTTATTGTAAATATTCTTTTAATTAATTGAGAATATGAGTTGGAATTGTGTTGGATAGATATTTTAAGGATTAATAACTCCTTAAATGGAATTTAGTTGAGCCAAAGAAGGGATAAAGATATTTTGGTATTTGGTTGAGATATTGGTGGAGGAAATCATGGATTGAAATTTATCTACAATTATGTATAAATATGAGGTTTGTGTGAGGATGAGGGACAAAGTGATATAGAGAGAAATGGTGTGAGAGTTCATGTAAAGGGCGAGAGCCGAGATGCCCACAAATGTAATATTTGGGAAAAAGGGTTTGAATCTGAAATTCTTGTTGTTATTATATGCCAATATTTTGTTATGTTCGGTTCTCTCTTCTTTATATATATTTTTAATTGAATTGAAGGTAGTTTTAGTGAAAATTTTGATGAGGATTTTCATGTTAAAGGAAACATGACACTCTATTGTGTGCAAGGATCTGTTTTGTGCAAAATCCCTGCATCAGATAGAATTCCCTCCTCAGCCGATTCCACATCGACAAAATCCTTCTCCTTCCCCATTGAGCTAACCCATAAAACTAACAGACGACCCAACACCCGATAAAAAGGTCTTAAGTGTAAAACACCCCTATAACCACCTCCCGAAACTAACGCCAAAAACCACAACCATTCATAGTGTTCCTAGAAACAAACAGTGACCCTTCATTCTTTAAGACAAGCCACCGACATAAAGAAAGAAACAGTGAAACGACAACTAAGGCATAGTGAAAATGATACTTACCGCCACCGTAAGAGAACGTGCATGTGCCAACAGACCCATGATGATTGCAAGAAACCTGAAGGTCACCTTTCCAGTTGACAGTGAAAATGAGAAATGGAAAAAAATATTCGAACCCCCCAGCGGACCAGACCGAACGATGTTATAGCCGAGGAAAACGTGAGACAATGCAACACCGCTGACTGAAACAAGTTTTCCTGGGCATAGTTTTTGCATGACCCGAAATGTCAACGCGTCCTGCCATGTGTGAGCTCACCACCCCAAGAAACCACCACATGGCCCACCCTTAGACCTTGCACCCATCGTCCATGTGCCTCCCACCTGTAACCTCCTCATTTCACTGCTCATTCCACCAGTAAAAAATAGGGTTTCACCATTATTTTCCACCTCTAGAGCTCCCAATGACCACAACCAATTTGAACCTGATCAACATTATTTGATGATTCGGTAGATCGAGAGTTAAGATCATATTCCTATCTTATGTGCTAAATGGGTACCATTTTGTTTTATTTTCTATAACAAAACAATTGAAAATTAATATCTTATCTGAGAATTAATTTTGGTGTATATAAAAGAATAAATCAACAATTACATACCTTTTATGCAAGTTATTGTTGGGATGGGTTCCTCCCGCGACGTAATTACATCCATTTGTTTTACCATCTAATTTTACACTTTTTATTTGGTTTTCCCTCATTTTTCTTTTAGAATTCACACAATATTCCTAAAAAGTAAAAAGCATAATAATATATTTTTAGGTCGACATGAAAGTAAATATAGAAAAAAATAAATTGTTAATTTTTTTGGACAGATTATATAAAAATATATTTAGCAATAATAATTTTAAAATAATGTCAAATTATTTTAGCTTGAGTGGTTTGGTGAACAATTCGTTTCCCCAAATACATGGGTTCAATTCTCTAGAGACATGTTGTAACCAACCCTTCTGTGGCATTTATGAAATAGTTGTATATGGTATAATAGTGGTAGCCGATCTTTCAAAGTTACAAATTATCCATAAATTATTGTTCTTGTTCAAAATAAGAATAATGTTAAAATGCTTATTTTTGTTATTGCAAGTTTTTACTATTGCAAGTCTCATAGGTTTCATTGGCCATTGGTTCAGAAATTGTCCCCATAGTATATGTATATCCTGATTCTTTGACTCATTGGATTGATTTTTGTAGTGTAAGTGGAAAGTATGTCTATACGTTTTCTCATAGTTTTGTAAAAAAAAATTCCTTCTTGTTAATATATAACACCAATCTAGATGAATTCAAGAATAATTCATCATGATTTACATCCTTCATAATTTTCATCCTCTTATGATGACATTTCATTCCCTCACTATTGATCCTTGCAAAAGATTAAAAGAACTATGAAATCGAGTATTTAAAATGTGTTAGCGATTAAAGTTAAGGAAATAAGTTTTTAGTGAAACTAAAAGATATTATTATTATTATCATTTTTAATTTGTATACGTTGATTACATTTTGATCCTCTCGATTCCTCTCTTTTCAACGTTTCCAACAAGATTTTATTCCCTTTTGCACTTAGATTGTGAACAATCTTATTACGTTTTTTCAAGTTGTTGCACGACATGCATCAACCAATAAACATTATTAATTTAAACCTTATATAGATAAATCAAATATATTAAATTTTTAATAAAACTTAAAGAACTTGCCTTATGTACTTGTTAGGATAAGCCCCCATTGTACTAGTAATAATAAGTTGTTTTCCTTGAACTTCTATTGCCTATATTTTATTAAAGAAAAAGAATCATTATATATAAACATTAGATAACATTATCTATATATATATATATATATATATATATATATATATATATATATATATATATATATATATATATATATATATATATATATATATATATATATATATATATATATATATGAACCTGTTGACAGTGCTAGACCCACCAACATTTAGGGGATCTCCCCGATATGAAGTCCCAATTAGACCTCACACCGTTTGGTATAGGAGTCCCATCCAAAATATGACCCAGTTGCTGAAATAACGGGTTCAAGTGTTATGCATTGGCTGCAATAACACATAGAATGATGTATTCATGACTTTGGTGAGATAGGTGTATAACTCTGTGGAGGATCAAGTGCAATGCATGAAAGGTTCTAATAAGATGAAGGAAAAGTGAGTGAGCCCCTTAGAAGCCTGTAATAGTATGCAACTTGAAAGGAACACACGAGCATAAAAGAGATCATAAGTTAGCTTACAAAATAGTTCAAAAGTTAACCATGATTGAAATATACAAAAAAATGGATTCAAAAAGATTCGTTCTAATGAAAATGAAATATTTCATAAGCATTATCATAAGTGAAATAAAATATATTTCAAACATTACAAGAATAGACCTAATATATTCACAAAATATAAATGAGAATGTGTCATCTCTAAGATTTTATTTAAGTGAAATCTCCAAGAACACATATATAATTTACGAATCACTAGTCCCAATAGTGGAACATGAAGCCAACACCTACTCCTCCAAATAAAGATACTCCCTCTATTCTACGGAGAAGCCAAGGCTCTCACGAAAACTCCCAAGGTTATGACCCTAAGGCAAAAACCCGAATAGAATCCCTTTACATGACAATTGAGGGTATATTTATAACAAAAGGGGTGACTATTCATCTACCTTTATGACTCTTTGACTTCCCTCATGACTGTTTTACTTCCTTCAACCATGACATTTGGACTTCATTACAAATGCTGCTTCACATTCCACAATTGACACTTACAATTTCACTTAAAATTAATTACAAAAGAATATTACAATATTTCTCATACCCATATAAGACAAAATTGGGTAGAGTCGACTAGATAGCCTAATAAGACAAAACATGTTAATCTTGAGTTTGGGGAAACTCCAACTCAACCACCTCCACTTGTAGTTTCTCGATCACATAGTGGTTCCAAGATTTGTATTATGCGATGGCTTCCCCAAATTGTGCGTTGGGATAATGCTGGAAGCGGACTCTAGCCTCCATTACATCCAGGTAGAATGATTTGGAACCAGTCTGAATTTCATTCTTCAGTAGGAGCAACATATTGTTGATCTCGACAGGGCCACAAATATACGTCTACATATTATTTCTATTCACTTCTAGATCTTACTTGGTGGAAATATACCTGAGTTGATCCAAGTATTCCTCAACCTCCTACTTGACTTGATTCCCACGTTTGGCCTTAGTGAGTAAGCCAATTGAAGGGATATTGTATGATTTTTACATGAAATCCAAATTGTGGTATAATCATGCATATGAGGCTTGAATGTTGGAAATAAACAAGGTGAGTTGTTTGTTACTCTGGATGATCATCTGAACTTGTGCTTTCTCCAACTCTTCCTATTGCCTTGCTTTCATTCCCAACTGGGATGGTGTCCCTTTGTGTTGCAGTGACCACTCGTGCATAGAAGCGATGGCTATCTAGATAAAATTGAGGTCTTTAGCATTATATTGCACTTTTGCAGCATGCCATGCAAGTAGAAAACTTCTTTATGCATAGTGAAAATCTCCTCATAAAAGCTTCACATGATCTCTCCCAATGATGATACTTCTCCAAGTATGGCTGCCTAAAGTTCTTCGAGACATGTCCGTGCAGAATCTTCTTGCTAGAATTCTTCTCAGAGCTGTTCAACTTCTTGCCTTACAACCTACAAGTTATTTTCCACTTTTATATTTTCAACCATGATATACTCCGCGTTTGACATGGTAGCACCTGCAAAGGGCAATTGGATGCAACAATGGATTCTGTATTTCTTCAGGTAGCTTTCATAATCACCATTTCTCTGATGAGTGCAGGGGATGTGAGCTCATCCAAGAAATGTTTCTTTCTTTCTTATACAATCTTCTTCTGAAGTTTGTCGTAAGTTAGATTGTATGTATCCATGATTAGACCATCATCAAGAGGAAAAATTTCCTCTTCTTCGCTTGGAGCTTTCTATGATGTCATAGGAGGAGGAGACTAAATGGTGACAGGATGAGTGCTCGACATAAGATCAACATCTTGGTTTTGCGGCTCTGGTTCCACCTCCATGTTTTGAATTATGGTCAGTCCTTCAATTTCTTGAGAAATTTCCTTCTCCTGAAACTTCTTGCTATCTTATTCTAACATTCGGTTCTTCTCTTGTTCTTCAACCTATTTCTGTGCTTCTTATTCTTCTTCCATATTCCTCCTTTCTTCTTCCTCTCGTTTATGCCTTTATTCTTCTAATCATTTCTGTCTTTCTTATTCTTCTCATTTTTTTCTTTATAATTCTTCTTGTTTTTGATATTGTTCCTCCTTTTTCATTTGTTCTGCTTCCATATTCCTTCATTTCCTCCTCTTTTCTGCTGCTATGGCCTCTTTTAGGATGATTATATATGCTTTCATCTTGCGTCTCTTCTCTTCTGTTGGGGTATGAACAACCTTCCTCTTTCCCTTCTTGCGCACTGGGTTGCGCCCTCCTGCTGGTTCTACCATTGGATTGAATTCCTTCTGAGGAGTAAATTGTGATGTTCCTACAAAGCTAAATGATTCGTGAGACTTGGCGACATTGTAACAATTCTTCATCTCTTGCTCTTTGGGCCTATAAAATGTCTTGCTTGGCCACTAGAAATGAATCTTTGCATAGTGTTATTTACAAACATTCCTAAGATCATACGGATTGAAGTCCAAGTGACTGAATGAAAATTTATCTATCTTCTTGCCTTCAACCTCAACAACCTTTATATTCTTGATCTCATACAATCATATTTGAAAAGGAGGAGCGGGACAAGGAGATTTCTTCTTCTTATGCAAAAATCCTGGTAACCCTATGGAAATATGGTAAGAAACTTTTTGCATGACCAAATTTTTGGTGGAATACCTCGGTAGAAGATGTGGAGACTTCTGACTGCCAAACACTCTAATTTAAGTGTCATCTGGTGAGGCAAATCAATATTCTATTTTTGACATTTCTTCCATTTCCTCACGAGACATGCAAGGTGGGTTTTCCTAAAAGATAAAATTATACAATGGAATGAGGAAGTGATCAGAAAAATTTCCATTACTCCCTTGAACCTGTAGTTCTAAAGAAACTTGCAGTAAATGTGCACAACAATTTCTCTTGGTGACGAGGTCCAATTCATGAAAGGGAATGAATAATGAACAAATATTGCATCCAACATGTAAGAAAACATGTAGAATCAGGCTTTCTCACCCTTGGGAGGTTTCTTAGCATTAGTCACATGAATTTTCAATTGTTGAGCCAACAAGGCTGACCAGTTAAAAAATTTTCCTTCGTTCACAACTTGATTAAGAAAGAATGCCCAACCTTATAGGAAGGTCTCAATATTTCTTTTAACATCTATCCAACAACATAATATTATCAAGTACTGATAGGCCTTCCTGAGATATTTGGTCTTGTAAGTGTTGCTGGGTGTCTCACAGAAATTTTAAGTCTCTTTCACCTAACCTTTGATGACATCCTTTGTGCTCAGGTAGTTGGTGATTGCATAAAAAGTGGGAATCCATGTATGATTCTGCTATCGATAAATGATACATAAGGTGGTAATTGTGAGAAATGAAAGAGGGAAGCATTTTTCAATTGGAATTTATGAAAGTCATGGTCTTATTATTAGTATGTGACAATATCTAGATGACAATTTCTGTCCATGGAAAAACCAGGTACCTGCATGAAATTTTGTGTAGTCTTGACCTTTGAAAATTGATGTACACTTGCCAATATTCAAGATATTATTTAAAGATTTTTAGTGAGAATAATTATTTCAACTTCTACAATGTAATGTTTGAATCTTTCTCTATTAACAAATGAGTGTGTGAGAAAAATGACAAGTTCATTGGAGCACTCTCAACTGCCTCTCTAGTGCTGCTTTGTGTGGTGTCATTTGAGATAATTCTCTTGGGGACCATAGTGACAGTAACTGATCAAGATAAGTCCTAAAAAAATGCAGTACCTGTAAGAGAGAAATACACTCATGGAAAAAATAAATTAGATAAAGCAAGCTGACTCATAAAGAAAGATATGGGTAACAACCACAAGACTAAGATGGAACACTACACAAATTCTAGGGTGAGGGAAGATACTGGCCTCATGAACTACACATTGCGAAGTACCAAAAATAAAGGGGGAGGCTTGAGGCTTCATACTGTTCAATGCATAGTGTTAGCCCGGGAAGACTGAGGGAGAGACTGTGTAATCCACAGTCTCAGGATGGGAAGACTGAGAGAGAGACTGCACAATGTGCAGTCTCAGCCTAGGAAGAATGAGGGAGAGATTGCACATTGCGTAGTCTTAGTGGCCAAGAGGCAAGCCTGAGAACTGGAACTGCACAATGCACATTTTGGCAAGCCAGGTACTATGAATTATGAAGTATCAGAGGCCAAGCATGAGGCTTAAGTCTTGAAGTTGAGAAGTGCGTAGTTGAAAATGGAAACTGCTCGCCAAGGGACAAGCAAATCTGCCTAAGAAGGGGATGGGAAAGTGGCAGATATGAGTGATAGTGCAAGTAAGATTGAAAATATGATTAAGGAAATATAGATCAATGAAAATGAAGTGCATAATATCAACATGCAAAAGGAAAAAAAAACATGCACAGGGAGTTGCCAAAATGGCGACCACCAGTGGAAAAAAACAAGAAGCTGATGTGACACTTGTAAAAAGAAAACGAATACCAAACCAACACTTGTAAAAGCTAAAAAAAGGTAAAAATACAGAAAATATGAAGAGAAACAAGAAAAAAAATACTCACAGAAGTGAAATGACAAAAAGCAACAAAATATACGACAAAAGCGAAACTTACTTAAAAAAGCGCCACAAACTCCACCAAAGGCTCCTTAATCTCCTTGGGAAAGGTAGAGATCCAAGATTGAATGTGAAAATGAGCTCTAGTGACATATATTATATAGATCTATGTTGGCTAGGGTTTATGACGCACATGTCTATAATCAAGGAAAAAATGACACTTAGAGAATTGTAAAAAAATAGTAACTTGTGCCATTTTTTGGGAAACTAATAATCCAATCCCTATTTTCAAGGAATTATTTTTTCTCTTTTTTCTTTTCCAGCCATTCACACTGCAAATAAGGATTGGGAAATTCCAAAGCATAGGGACTGGGCAACTCCTTGGCTTAGTGAATTGCACACTATCTGAGAGCAGGGGAAGCTTTTACGCAATTTATGAGCTCAAGGCAGACCTACTCCTCAGGATTGCGCAATTTATGAGCTCAAGGCTAGAATGCCTCTCATGAATCCATAATTTAGTTCCTCAAGGATAGATTTCCTTCCAAGATTGCATAATTCCTAAAGGGATAACCGACAATGTTGCAAGGTGAAGGTCGAAGATGGCTTGTGTTTGAAAAGTTCAGATCGGGTTCAAAACAAGGCATCACAAGCACTGTATGAAATGATAAGTCTCAAAATATAACATGATTACTTGATGAAAATGAATAATAAGCTCATGTAGATAGAAGGGAGGCTCAAAAATCAAAGCATGGGAAAAATTTTGGAGGGTGGTTGTAGTAGCTACAACACATGACGAGACATTGATAGAACTCCAGCTCTCTGTATAGGTCTTAAATTTTGTAAATAGGTATAAATATTCGAGGAATCACTATTCATTCCATTAACCATCATAGTTTCTTTACTTATCTCGATCGAATATATATTCCTTACCATTCTCTTCATCGATGACACATGAACAAGGACAATTCAAACTTAGTTATTTTTATTGGGGATAATGAGTATATAGATACACAAGTGAAAAATTATTGTTAGAGTCTTGGTTTTCATCTTTGGTGTTTCTCCGCTGCTAGAAGGCCTAGACAGTACCCCGACGGAGTCACTTAAGGGACACAAAAATTTCTCCACTACCAGCGAGCCTGGACAGTACCCCGACGGTGTTTCTTGTGTCACCTCCCTGCGTAGGAAGCCTTTCTCTTCTTTCACCCTTTATTTATTGATTTCATAGGGTGGAAGAGGGATCCTGAGTTATTGAGATCAAAGGATTTTTTCCCTTAAGAGAATGATATTTGACACCTTTGAAATACAATTCACTTGTTAAAGTTTCCTCCCCTCACTCTACTCGACTTAGTTGATAAAGAAAAACTGAATAATCGTAAAAATCAATTAGAGTAGGTGGTACTAGTTATAGATTTAATCATCGTAGCTCCACTACAGTTTTATCTGAGAAAGAACATATTTTCCATTAGGGTATCATCGAAAAAATATTACAGATCCATGAAAAGAGAGGGAATAAATAGATAACCAAGCATTGAAAGTAGCACAATGTCCTCTTTAGCTTCACCATGCTTGCTTCGGAAACCAAGCATGGTCTCATGTAGAAATTATTTGCAACAGAAAGAAAGAAAAAGGGTAGGGCATAAATCAAACGAAACGAAAGAAAACAAGAAAAAAAAAGAAAACTAGTCCTACTCCTAAACTAACAAAGAAAAGGCCAAGCTCGCGTAAAATGAAACTTCCAATGTAACCATCGAGGCGTTGTCCAACTTAAGCGGATGAGGGGATCAACAAAAAAAAAAATGTTCAAGAATAACACGAAACAATAAAGATGAATTATGACATGCTGCAACATTCAAAGATTGAAATTGCAGGTCGAAAAATCATCAAGAAAGCATTTGTGAAACATTTTGCGTATGCATTATGGTGTTTACACACATCGCAACCAGGTAACATGCAAAAAAATTCCTCCGAACATCCAAACTTGGTGAACATAAAGAAAGTATAAAATTTACTTTTCACAAAGGATATCTCTAGGTATGAGTCCTTCAATGATTGAGTGATAGGATTATGCAAAATAGATGGAAGATGCGAAAATTGTGAAACAAAATGATTTTCATTGTGCACGACAAACTTATGAGGATTTGTAAGACCCTCTTCCCATATATACCCAAGTAACTGACAAACTGGGGTAAACATGTGACGATAGGCTACTAATATGAGATTCAACATCCTATATGACCTTAAGGAAGTGGAACCAACGAAAACACCAAAAACACACCTTACATTGCATCATTGACATCCCGAGGAGGTAACCCAACCTTCCAGGGCCCTGTTCCCTAAAGGGGGATTTATTTTTAGCCCCTTGAGGCTTAGCCATGGGATTTTAAGGATAAGGGAGGGAATATACACCATAGAGTGCAGCTATCCTTGTTAATCTAGCGGCTCAGTCCCAAGCAACAAATTTCAATGCCCAACTCCAGGATTTGTGCCACATTTTCAGCCCCTGAGCCCAGGTCACTACACAGAACTTCCTGTAAATTCAGGAGAGGGTAAATAACATTAAGAAAAACATATGGAAGAAATCACATCATCAATAAATCATCCAACCCCACCCAAACATGACAAATATTTCGTCAAACATGTCACAAACATAGCATCTACAGGCATAAACAACAATTTTAAATAAAGGGGTCTCTTACAAATATGAGAATGGCTAAGAAGCATTGATCCCCTACATCATAGGCTACAATAAAATCTATTATACCATATATACACTATGCATTCATAACATGGATAGATCCATACCTCATCACTGTCACAATACATGCTTATAACCAACGTAATACCAACAGAAATACCATGGAGATATTAGAAATAGAATCTGCATATGAAATAGTAAATATACTAATAAAATACCAAGTCATTTAACCTTTCATTACTGAATATAAAAACCAGCACGGAATGGGACTTCCACGTTCCACCTGACCATAGACATGGCTGAGCCAAATCTCACTTCAACCAGTCACCCTCGTGCCATATTCCAAGCATGAATGTGGGACTTTATCAAACACATCAATCAACACCAAACCAAGGCTCTAGAGACCAAACTGTCTCAACTCCAAACCACTGATTCCACCTCATGGTCGGAGATCACTAATAGTCATGGATTGGTCTCCATCCAAGCTGATCTAGGGCTCCAGAGTGTTTGTTCCAACCAAGGCTCCAGGACTACTAACTCAACCCGAGTTGTTCTCGGGCTCCAGAGCATTTGTCCAACCAAGACTCCAAGACTAGTAACTCAAATCACATAGGGCTCTAGAGCGTTTTTCCAACCAAGGCTTGAGGACTAGCAACTCAACCAACCTAGGGATCTAGAGCCTTTGTCCAACCAAGGCACTATGACTAGTAACTCAACCCAAAAATTGTCTGCCGGGCTCTAGAGCGTTTGTCCAACCAAGTCTCCAGGAACTAATAACTCAACCCAACAGCTAAGGAATCATGAGAACCAACCAGAAAACAATTAATGGAAATAAACCCACAATACCATGGCTGTCCAGAAAATTTCAAGGCTAGGAAAATCCACATGCATATCCATGCATAACAAAACTAGTGAGGAAATCATACATGCGACTCGGTACCTACACTCAGAACCTTATGTATATGCTAATCCCGATGTATTCTTATACTTTCCCGATTTTCCTTTTCTTTATTGATCCATATCTCCAAGTATGCCACACTCTCCAAGAGTGCTCCAAGAATGATCTAAGTGTCCAAGAGTATAGGAGAGAGAGAGAATAGAATGAGAGCCATAAGTGTGAGAAAAATCTTACCAACTGATCCTCATAAGCCTTTTTATAGAAGAGGCTTCTAATTTCTTCATTTTCCATTATTTTCATACATAAAATGCCAATTAATGCCTCATGCCTTTACAAAGCCCATGCCTTTTCCTTTTCAATTTTCCTTAGCCATAATAAACTGAAGTGAACACTTGTTAGGATGTTTTTTCCACCATTCAACTTAGAATACATGTCCCATCTACCATGGTTATTATATTGACTTTATTAATTTTTATTACATGGAATTTTCATTAGGGTTGTTACAGAACCCTCCCCTTGGGGGAACACCGTCCTCGGTGTTCAATGAAACTTGCAAACCATCAAACTGCTAAAAACAAAACATACTACTTATGGAGCGTTATAACAGATCTCGTTGCAGTATTTATAATGACCACCTGCTAAAACATGAAAATCATACCGTTACTAGAGATTTATAACACAACTCATTATGATATTTACAATAACAACCACATATAATCAAGCACATTTTATTTAACCAGAAAATGACCACATTGTCTATGGAAATTTATAACCCAACTCAATAAATTATTTACAATAATATACACATATACACATATACACATATACACATTTTCTCAACCAACAAATATAAGGATACGATGCCCATATCAGCAATAGGGGAATCCAGAGGCTCACACCTCCACTCTAAAAGTAGTAACAAGATTCACTTCCTTCCTAGTAAGTACATAATCCACTATCCGAGCCAAAGCTACATCTAATGTCCAACGCTACATTTGTGTGCCACTTTTCCTCTCAATGAATAGTTACCAACTCATTGTTACAGGGCACACTCCCAATGTGCATCTAATCCCATATGGAAATTCTAATTACCAAAAAAAAATCCATCCCCGACCTTCCCTTCTCTGCTACATAGTCCCTGAGGAAATATAGTCATCCCATTTCGTGCAGTCACTCACCTTCCAAGTTCCACTAGCACCCCCATCTGAGGTAGTCCATCCCTTGGCAAGGCTTCCTCGCATTCGAAGATATAAAAAAACAAGGCATATACCTACCTCAAAACCATCCTACCAGTCATAACATGCTCATGGAAATCAATGGACACTATTGGGTACTAGTGTCCCACAATGGCCCTACTCCTGAAGTGCTTTACCAACACACTGCTCCATGTTCTAAGTCCTTTTGCTGACACTGCTAGTTCTTGCAGTCGATTTCAACCATCCCAAACTAGGCATTACATGCTTTCTTGTAGCAAGCACATAACTACCATTAGATTCAAAATAAATTGAAATAAACTCAAACCATACCTCATTGGTAGCTCGTCAACAAGGTACACTTGCAATCATGTTCACTCCCTGTCACACAAGTCAAACTAGCTATTTGATCAAACCATCATGTATAAACATATCATATCTGGTTAGCTCAAAATACAACAATCACAGCGAAAATCATAAATCACATGCAATCACCATAAAAAATAATAATAAATCACATGTAACCATCATATGTCAGAATCACATATCACATTCATAATAGAACTGAAGTAAAATATCGATACTTATCCTTCATCAGTCCTTACTTCTGCCTTTTTTCTTTCTGTACACACATCGGATCAGTTGTCACACTCGACAAGCACACAATGCCTTCTCTTAAACCATGTACACATACACACAGTTTACAACATGTACATCCACACAAGGCATACAACACCACACAATACATACACCCACACCTGGTGTACAACACAACACAATACATACACTTATGCCCGGTGTACAACACAATACATGTACATACACATACATATGGTGTACAAAACAACACAATACACACACCTATACCAACATACAACACATAAACTAAACCCAATGTACAATACAACACAACACAACACATACACCTACATTCGGTGAACAATAAAACACAATACATATACATATACAAAGTACAATGCAAAAAATACACATGTCATGATACCACGACTACACAATGCACATACATAGTACTTCATGTACACAACAAAACATGTACGACATGCACACAATATGACATATATACCAATACCATATGCGTAACATGTATATAATACCACCTGTACACAACACTACTTGCACAATGTGTGAACAACATCACATGACACCACCTGCACAACGTGTACACAACGCCAAATGTACACCGCACCACTTGCAAAACATGTACACAACACCACATGCACGAGAAGTACTCGACACCACATGTACACAACACTACATACATGACATGTACATGGCACCACCTACACACAACACCATATGTATGACCTGTACATAGCACCACAAGCACACAACACCACATGTACAAGAATGCACACAACACCATATGTACATAGCACCATATGTACGTCACACACACAATACCATATGTACATATCATTGCATATTCAACATTTACATTGCACCATATGTACACAACACCATATATACAACATGGAAATAACACCTTATGCACATAACGTTGCATATCCAACATGCACATAGTACCATATGTACACAACACCACATAGCCAACATGTACATAACACCATCTATAACTAGCACTACATATGAAATATATACATCACCATAGGTACAATCATTGAATATACAACATGTGCAACATATAAACAACAATAGTATTGCACATCCATAGACCACACACTGATCCCACAAGAAAATATGTTTCTAGTGTATTTCCACTATCCATGCTTATTCTAGCATATTAGGTCCCTATATTACTAGTTTAGTCCCTTATTGTTATTAGTGTAGCCCCCTTATTTTTATTGTTGTACCCCTGTAACCCCAATAATGTTATTATTATGCCCTTACATTATTATTGTTAGGTCAGCTAGGATTATATTGTGGGCCCATGGAATCCTATATATAGAAGGAGGTTTTGGTCATTTGTATCATCCAATCATTGTTCAATTATCTAATGTATTGAAGGTTTCCCCCTCGAAGTGTCTAATTTCTAAGGCGTTGATCTCTCTTTTCTTCTATTTTTGGAGCTGGTTTCATAGCATTTGGTATCAAAGCTTTGGATTCTAAGGTTTGTCTACTCCAAACAGGTCATCGTGGCATTTTCGTAATAATTTTTTTTCTGCGAAGGTTCTGTTAGCCACCAATAAAATTTGTCATACCAAATGGTGGCTAAATGATTTTGGAGCCTTCAAGGAATAGATTTTATTGCAAAAAGTGTTATCTCTTGAAGACTCATGAAGGCATTTGGTCATTAGTCTTAAATCTTCACTGTTGTTTCCATGTCATACTATGAAATTATGCTGTTTCCATAAGTGAAAATACTGCTGCAAAGACCCTTTTTTCCTCCTTCCACCACAAAACTAACCTTCATTTTTACCCCTTTTCACTCCCATAAATTCCTCTATTTTTCATTTTCCCCCGTTCACCTTTCATGAAATCCCCTTTACAGAGTTTAACACTTCTCTTTTAACTCTGTCGAAACCCTCGAATCCCTTTGAAAACGTTGAAAATCCATGTTTTATGTTTTAGGCTTTAGCCCCCTTCGGCTAAGCCCCCTAACCACTTCCCCACATGTGCCCCAATGCTAAGAACCAAGCACTATTCCCATCAGCGCTTATCGCATCGGAATGAATCAACAAGCACAAGTATTTATGTTTCACAGAGGTTCTGATGCGATTAAGCCCTGAGTACTAAAGCCCCGATCTAATCACCGCTTCATATAACCCTCAGGCCCGCATCCGGCGCTTAAACCTTATAATAAACCATCCCAGATGCATTTTTCCCTTTGTAAAACATTAAACCCACCTTTTCCTATGTTTTACTTTAAACCCGCTGGTTCGTGTTATTACATAAAGAGAACCGTTGATCTTAGAAACCGATCAACGATGGATAGAATATCGCATCGGAAGTTTTGAATGGGTTGATTGAAAAGCCCAAGCCTGAAGGCCTGATCCCGATTAGCCCATATATATACATAAGCCCCGTGCCTATTAAAGTTCCATATAGACCAGGCCCCACAACCGGGTGCCCATCGCATCAAAAGTTTTCTTTTGGATGCGTTTTAATGTTTTCCCCACCTCTAATTGCGATGGCTCGATCGCGCAATCGCATCGGCCCTTCTCCGATTGCGCTGATCGCATCGCAAGTTTCATCGAGCGTGTTTGTTTGTTCGCCTTGATCGCCAATCTCCTGATTTAATATCCACCATCGATCTTTGTGGGTCTAGTCACATCTGACGGCTCATATTTATCTCGAAACCCACTTGATCTTTAATTCATTTCTTCCTCTGTTAAAGGTTTGTAACCTTATTTCTTAAAGTTTTTTCGCCATTTCTTTAAAAATAACCCCTTCGCTTTATCTCCTCCCAATTAAAACCTGACCGTCGATCTCTGCAGATCGACGGATCTGACTTATTCTCTCCTCGGCTCTCCTTTTGATTCCGCAAAAAAATCTACACCGTTGGATGAAGCAATCCAACGACCACGCGCTCTCCCGATGCCCTCTGAAGCAGTTTTCCGAGTAAACGCAGGATTTTATAATATTGGTGTGTTCTTTTGCAGGATCTAATGGATTTCTAATTTTTTAAAAGGAAAATTAAAGCCAAAGGACGATGATCCTTCAGGCCTTGTTTATTAAAAGGTATCCATTTAAAAGGTTTCAACGCCACGCTTCGTCGGCGCATCATAAAGCGTTGATACCATAAGAAACCTCCGCCGATCTGCACATCAACAAGACACAGTGAAGATTAATATAATCAAAGAGTATCAGACCAAAAACATGGAATCAAAGTGAAAAATATATGAAGACTGTTAACACAGTTTGGAGGGATTAGGCCATTTATTCGACTAAATCAAAGACCTGATTCACGATTAAAGAAATTTTGAAGACCAGAAGACAAAGATTAGGCTTCGTTAAGCCTAAAACACAGAATTAAAGTATATTAAAGGTGTTTTAGCTTAAAATAATAATATCTATCAGTTCAAAAATCCTATGCTGCCACATCAGGGGCAAATTGAATCCCCCAGCTACCACAGAGCCACCTACAGCCTCAAAGCAATCAAAAGAAGGCCGAGTTATGACCAGACTAGGAGAATTTGCATCAATGCGGCTGAACAGTTAATTCAACCAAAGGAACTTATTGTAAATTGACAGCAGAAGTTATTATGAGGATAACGAAGAGCCTTAAAGTAAACAAATTCTTTCAAGCAAGCTTGATAGTTAATATAAACCAATTAATATAGGAAAAATATCAGAATGTTCTCCATTAAGCCCCTCAAAGGCCGAGAGACAGTAAACTGTATTAATTGAACTTAGAAGATATTTTATCCCATTACACCTCGTCATTTCTTCTATAAATACTTCTGAAGGAGATGAGATAGAGGTTGGTTTTTGGTTGTTGGTTGATCACTAGTTGTAATATTGAAACTCTCTGAAATAATACATAGTCTGTTGAAGTTGAAGAAGAAATTGAAGTCTTGGAAGTCCTGATGATGTTGTTGCATGCTTGTTCCTGAGAAGGCTCTATCATTGGATCCATGAGCTTGGCTGTTGGTGAAGTATTCTGAATTGTTTAATGTTTTCTCCTGTTTTCATTCTCTTCCATAATTTCTTACTACAATAGGTTGAAATTTTTAGGCTAAGAAATGACTCCCGGAAGCACCTTAGACCTGTTCATCCTTCACTATTTTATGTTTTCTTCTGCTGAAGTATTTTAGAGTCTTTAATCTCTCTCTTTAGTCTTCATGCTCATTTATTTCCTTAATAGTTCGAATAGTTGGTTTCAACATGATTTATGGTTCTCCCTGCTTGTCTGCTGCCACTTAAAGACTGTTATTGAAGTCTCCCTTTGAATTTCTTTGTTTACAGTGAGTCAAGGAGGTCTGTTCTGATCTTGCCCTTTGTCCTTGCTTAAACAGTTGGCTTAAAGGTCATTATAGTTGTGATCATATATGTATTTAGGTGTTCCCTCTTCTATGACCATAATTATCAGTGAATCTTTTATGTTTTCTAAGTCATTTGAAATAAAATCTTTGAGGAAATAGGGTGTTCCCCGAATCTTAGATTTAATTTTAAAAGTTGTTTTGAAATCATTATTTTCTTAAAGGTGTGATTAGTAGAATTTATGGTTAGCCCTGTCTACCAAATAGCTCTTTATTGTTCAATTTGTGCTTTCAAATTCCCTTTGTTTGAGAATTAAAATTCTCTTTCTAAATCATTGATGTCCATCTCATTCCAAAACCAAAGGATACTCCGACCAAGTTAGATTTTCCCTTTGATATCCCATATCCATTGATAAGTTTGTCATGACCTTATTTTGACTCTATTTCCCAATGAAGCTGACATTTCCTCTTTATATATATCCCTCCTAGACCTTTCATGTTCTGCTGTATCAATTCAACCAAACAAACAAACAAACACCTGCACTTAATAACTAGTCTAAAATCCATATTCTAAGCACACAAGATAAAACTTTGCAAACAAAAATTCGAGAGATCCCTCTCTGAGAATAGGAGGACTAGATCCTGGGACTCTAAATATTGGTTCTGATGTTTCCTTGTCTTTTGATTTTCCAAACTATCAAAACACGAGACCCCAACATAATTGCGATCACGGTGGGACATTACTGAGAAAAAAGTAGTTTGAAAACCCTTATTCAAAATTTTTAGGCCCAGTATAACATAAGTAACCTTCTTCAAGCACTACTTAAAAAATGGTAATCATGATAGGACTTAATCGAATCAGTGACAAACTAAGTAACCCTTAGGATTCCCGTTAGCCCTCATCAAACCTTGAAGGAACTAGTTACCTAGCCATAAGAGTAAACTCTGTTTGTTTGAACACCTTAGCTAAGTGCAAAATCAGACTTAGAACACTCTCTTAACCTATAAGACCGAAATAACTCAGAAAAACCCAAAAAAAAATTCAGTTTGGCTTCATAATAAACATGGCGGTGGACCAAAAAACCTTTTACCTCCAAAAGGGCTAAAAATTTCCACCTGGTGACTCCACAATCCTGAAAACAGACCTTAAGAATCCACTGGTAAGACCCCAAGTCTTTATAACATCATACAAATTCAGTTATAAGGCCTTAATATTAAAGTTTCCTTTTTTTTGAAAAAATCAGTTAGCCTCTTAAAGATTGTCATATCTGGTTAAAATTTTCTTTTAGCTGGGTTTGAAAAACATAGCATAGTGGCTCCTAGAAAGATTCATACTAGAGCCTACCCTGACCCAAACCCACTGGAAATAGTTGAAAACCCTGAAAGTATACTTAGGAAGTCTTCTAAGGTTAAATTTTCGACTGTTTTCAGATCACCCTTGAGAACTAATTCAGTCCGTGAAAATCTTGCAGCCCTACACCATTCACAAGTCGACTTAAGAAATCCTTTTAGAACTAGGTCACTTGATGATATAATTTAGATAGACTCTGAATCTTCACCTTCATCCCTAGAACAAAGTGAACAGCCTGGTAGTAGAGAAACCACACCACCTGATTTACATTTCCTTCTCAGTTTAGGTGTCTCTCATCCAAGATCAGCTCAAAAATCTATCCCCGGTACATCCACACCTGTCCATCCAACACCCACTGTGCAAAACACTCATGTTCAACCCACTTTTACTCTTGTAAATCCAACTCTTATAAATCTACCCATATTTCCAGCCATGACAACATGGTATGCCCCATTAGTGTTACCGCAACCTCTACTTCCCTTAACAAATGATTACCAATCCAAAATCCCTCACTTCACTGGAAAAGAGTCCACAACAACTCAACAACATGTAGATAGGATGGAGGATGCATTTGATTACATGGAGATAGAAGAGGAAACTGTGAAGATGAGGATCTTCGCCAAAAGTTTAGGAGGAGATGTAAAGAGATGGTTTAAAAACTTACCTCCGAACAACATAAACGATCTCCCTGCCTTGCATCAAACATTCATCAACAAATGGGAACTAAAAAATAATCCTCTCCAAATACTAGCAGAGTATAGCAACCTCAAGAGAAATCCAGGGGAGAGTGTTCATGATTACTCTTCTAGGTTCAACAGTGTTTACAATGCTCTCCCACCTCACATGAAACCTCCTCAAGGCATGGCCTTGGTAAGGTATCCTGAAGGCTTTGATGCTGAAATGACTTACGAGTTAAGGGGGAGGGATTAATTAACCTTAGAAGACATGTAGAAAGGAGCCTTGAGTGTAGAAGCAAACATAATCGAGAAAAGAAATAGGTTGAGATTAGAGAAGAGGGTAACTTATAAAGATGATCTACTACCCTCAACTTCAACTTCTAATACAAAAATTGCAAACCTAGTGAAGGTAATGGAGAGGATGCTTGAAAAGATAAATCTGAATGATAGAGTGCCACCAAGAGAACCCCAAAATAACCAAAATAGAAATAGAAATCAGAATTATAGAAGAGAAAACAATCAGGATAAGCAGAAAGAAAGTGATCAACAGATAAGACCTCCCTTCCAACAAAACTATGTAGATCAATATGAGGAAGATAGGGAGTTGGAAAGGCTGGGAGAATCTCATGTAAACTTGATTGGATCAGATAGTGGGGATGATGTTTTCCTCATTAAGGAAGAAAAAAGTTTCTTTTCTGATCAAAGTACAAACAACTATGAAGATTTTGATGACTATAGATTGGGTTTTGAAAATGCAATTATGGAGGTACACAAACAGTATGATCTTAGGAGCAAGGGAAGAATAGATAATTCAAAGGATAAGAACACTAGCACTGTTGTCAAGAAAAACGTAGAAAACCAGCCTAAAAAGACAACAGAGAAAACCAACATTTTTGCCAAGAAACCAGACATAAACAAAGAAAAAAGTGTCTAGCTAGATGTTGAACAAAGTACCCCTAGCACTTCAACTAGTAGTCCTAACAAAATCGTCCCAATTACCGGTCCAAACAAGGCTCAGCAAATCAAAGTTGTTGACAAGAATTCAATTGAAAAAACAGATGTAAATACCAACAAGTCAATTATTCCTTTCAGCCTTGAGGGAGAAATTGCTAAGATAAAAATTTCCACCCCCCTAGCTGAACTAGTAACCCAAGAGCTATACAAAAACCAAGTTTTGAAAGCTTTGAACCTAGGAAGTGATACTGACACTTTGAACTTGACAGATGACAAACCTGAGTTGTTGTTTGGTCCAGAAGTTGAAGGAAAATACTAAGAAGGGGCTGTCCCTCCCTTCTATGTTAGCTTGAACATACACGAGAAAATTTTACACAACGCCATGTTAGATTCGGGAGCTTCACACAATCTACTGCCCAAGGTCGTAATGGAAAGCTTAGGCTTAGAGATTACTAAAACATACAAAGATTTGTATTCCTTTGACTCAAGCAGAGTCAAATGTTTGGGTTTAATCAAAGATTTATGTGTTAATCTAGCTCAAATTTCTGCTAGGAGTCTAGTAATGGATATAGTTGTAGCTGACATTCCCCCTAAGTATGGCATGCTCTTATCAAGATCCTAGGGAGCCAAACTTCAGGGAAGCCTTCAAATGGACATGTCTTATGCCACCATCCCTGTTTTTAACCAAAACAGAAGATTATACAGGGAATCTCACATGAAGTACATGGTGAGCAACATAGACAAACCAAACAACTCTCCCATCTATTCAATTCAATCGAGTTTAGATTCCTTTATCTTATGTAACGAAGATAAAATCACCCAACAAGATAAAAGCATAGACCTAATCAATTCACCAGAACAATCAAATTTTTCCTCAAATCAAATTCAAAACATTGACAATCGACAGCTATAAGAAAATTAAAATGAGGCAAATATACTTTTGACAATAAACTTCGATGGATCTTATAATAAAACAAGCGCAGGGGCAAGTGTTTGGATTCAAAATATGAATCAAAGTTTTTCATACAAATTGGATTTCCCATGCACTAACAATATCGCTGAGTATGAAGCCCTTCTCCTAGGCTTACAATTTCTTAAACAATTAGAAGCCCAGAAGATATTGATCTTAGGAGATTCTCAACTTATCATAAAACAAAACAAAGGAGAATACTCAGCTAGAAATCCAAGGCTTAGGGAATATCGGAATGCTGCCCTTGATCTATTTAAAACCTTTGAAAAATATGAACTCATTTTCATCCCTAGAGCACTGAATCATTTAGCAAATGAACTCGCCTTCAATGCCAGCAACTGCCAAATACCGAAGATAAATGAACACACCATGTAAAGGTAAAAAACCGGCCCGCTATGCCTGATAATGAAGACCATTGGCAAGTGTTTGATTCTGAAAAACACATAGATTATTTCTTGAAATCAGAAAATGATTTCAGCATACCGATATCAGAAACCAGCCATAAAGAAAACTGTTTGTATATTGAACAAATCCCAGAAGCTGAAATAACACATTCTGCTAATATAAATCATTATGAGAATCTGTTTGAAACAGATTTAATGGAAAACATAGACCAAGAAGACCTGGAAGTTTTACAATGTAAGAACGGTTCAATTCCAAGAGGTCTCTCACCTTTGGAACACCTTTTCGACTTTAATGATGTAGCCAAAGAAACAAAAGTGGAGCCTGTGGAAACAAACGTAGAAGAACATAACATAGGCAGCCTAGCAGAACCCAAGATGATTAAACTATCCAGCACTCTTCCAGCTCACATAAAGTCTCGATACATAGAGCTGTTTAAAGAGTTTAAAGATGTTTTTGCCTCGGCATACACAAATTTGAAATCTTATGATACCAGCATCATTCAACACAAGATTCCCCTGAAGGAAAATCAAAAGCATTTCAAACAAAAACTGAGGAGAATAAACCCACTTTTATTACCTTTAGTTAAGGCAGAGATTGAAAAGATGCATGTTGCTGGGATCATTGTACCAATTCGATATTCAAAGTGGGTATCAAATTTAGTTACTGTTAGAAAGAAAACAGGGGAAATCAGACTCTGTATTGACTTCAAAAATTTAAATAGATCCTCTCTAAAGGAAAACTATCCCTTACCCAATATGGACCATATAATTCAAAGGGTAGTTGGGTCAAAAAGGATATCTCTCCTAGATGGGTTCTCAGGTTACAACCAGGTGTTAGTGCTCCCAAGTGATCAAATCAATACTGCGTTTACCACACCTTGGGGCACCTTTATGTATGTCAAAATTCCTTTCAGGTTAATGAATGCAGGGGCCACCTTCCAAAGGGCCATGGATATATCCTTTTTTGAAGATATTGGCTATTTCATAATTATTTACCTTGATGACATAACCGTTTTTTCAAAAACTGATGAGGAACATTTGATTCACTTAAGAAAAGTTTTTGAGAAGTGTAGGATATTTGGCTTGTCACTGAATCCCAAGAAGACACTCTTCGGTCTCCAAGAAGGTAAAATTCTTGGCCATATAATCTCAAAAGAGGGAATCAAAATAGACCCTACAAGGATAGATGGCATGTTGCAGATCAACCATCTAAGAAGCCTCAAAGAATTACAATCTTTCATCGGAAAGATTAATTTTCTGAGGAGGTTTATCCCTAATATTGCTGAGCTATTAAAAAACATTACAAACATGCTTAAGAAAGATGTCAGTGTAAAATGGACTTTACCAGCTAAACAATCATTCGAACTAGTTAAACAAGCTCTTACTCAAACACCAATCCTGATTAGTCCAGATTTTACCAAAGTCTTTTACATCTTTTCTTTTGCATCCGAGCAACAATAGTTGCAGTTTTACTCCAAAAGAATGAATTGGGGCAAGAACAACCAATATATTTCTTTAGTAGGGCCTTAAGAGATTCTCCTCTCAAATATAACATCATGGAGAAGCAAGCCTTAGCATTAGTGAAAGCTTTAAAAGACTTTAGGGTCTATATTTTACACTCTCACATAATTGCTTTTGTTCCACATACTGTTGTCAAGGATATTCTAAGTCAAGACCCTGATGGTAAAATGGGAAAATGGATTGCAAATATTCTTGAATATGACTTAGAAATCAGGCCCACCAAGCTAGTTAAAGGGAAAGGATTAGAAAAACTTATGGCTGAGTCTAACTTCCAAGCACTAGACATGAATATGGTAGATGTGTTGGAAGAAATAGAAGAATCTACTGCTCCTTTTATTGAAGAAAAATTTCTAAATTCTCCTTGGTATGCTGACATTATTTATGTGCTTTTATATTTAAATGCCCCTCCTTCTTTATCTAAAAATAAAGCTAGATTTTTGAAACAAAAGGCTTTGAGTTTTTGCATCTTGGATGGGGTATTATATTGGGAAAATTCTGTTGAAATTTTGCTTAAATGTTTACTTGAAGATGATGCAGGGAAAATCATGCATGAGTTGCATGATGGAGAATGTGGAGGACATCTCTACTAGAAGGCCACATCGAACAGAATCCTCAGGTCTGGTTACTATTGGCCTACACTTTTCCTAGACACTAAGAAGTTGGTCATGTCTTGCCATAAATGTCAAATTTTTGATGGCAAGAGAAAACTCCTTCCCTTACCTTTACATCCTATCAGAGTTGAGGCACCTTTTCAACAACGGGGTTTAGACTTCATTGGGGAAATTCACCCATCCTCCTCAGCTCAACATAGGTGGATCCTCACAGCCACTGACTTCTTTACCAAGTGGATAGAAGCTATACCTTCCAGAAATGGTAATGACTATCATTATCAAGTTTCTTGAAACCAATATCCTATCCAGATTTGGTTGTCCCAGAAAAATCATAATAGACAATGCTGTTGCTTTTAAATATAAGAAGATGGTTGATTTCTGTTATAAATACCACATAACCTTGGGCCATTCCACTGCTTACTATCCCCAAGGAAATGGATTAGCTGAATCTTCAAACAAGAGTCTCATAAATATCATCAAAAAACTGTTGGAACAGAATAAAAAATCATGGCACAGTAAGCTGGTTCATGCCTTATGGGCTGATAGATTAACCACAAAGAAGTCAATAAATATGTCCCCCTATTAGCTAGTCTATGGTATGGACACAGTTTTTCCCACCTCATTAGGAGTTCCAGTCATGAAACTCCTTCAAGAAGTGTAGATTGAAGAGAATGATATGCAGAGGAGAATCAATCAAACCATCCATCTACATCAGACCAGAGAAGAAGTTTATGAGAGAACACAGTTGTTTCAAGAGAATATGAAGAAACTATTTGATAAGAGAACCAAGGCAGACAATTTCCAATCTGGAAATGTCGTTCTTAAGTGGGATTCAAGAAGAGAAGAGAAGGGAAAACATGGCAAGTTTGAGAACTTATGGAAAGGGCCCTATATTATTCATGCTGAGAAGGGTCACAATGCATTTTTCTTGAAAGAATTGAATGGAGAAGATTTGCATGGAGGTCTTATCAATGGCAGGATGCTAAAGCATTACTTCTGCCAAGAATCTTGAGTTTCAAAGCATTTTTCATTGTAAATATCATAGTCTAACCATTGCATTCAAAGTGAGAAAAATAAAAAATACAAAAACAATGAAAGAGAGAAAAGAGGGCAGATTGTAAAAACAATAAAGGTGTAGCCCCATACCAAAAAAGAGAAACAAATTCTGAAAGTGTGCAAGCTCAAATGCCACTCCTGCAAAACACACCTCTAGTTATTCAAACAGCCTAATCTTGACTAATTAGTTTTAAATTTTCTGCTGATAGGATAGTAAATTTGATCTTCCAAACTGTTTAATCTTGGCTTATCAGTAGATAGATTAGGATAGAAATTAAAGGTTCGAACATGCTCAAAAAATGAACCTAAGAGCAAGGAAGAAACAATTCAAATAAGAGTCAAATTAGAGCTGTAAAAGGATGAAGGAAGTGCTTTAAATTTTTAGATCTTAAGCCTTCATCATTTTGATTTAATTTTCTGCAAATAATAATCTATGTGCAGCTTGTTTTTATGCCATAGATCAACATCAGGTTAGACTATTCAATCCTAACTTGTATGCTTTTTAATTTCTGCTTTAGCAATTAGAGAATAAAAATCTGTTAGACTGTTTAATCCTAATAGATTAGTAGATTAGGTAGAGAAGCATATGGGCTCAACTGCTTAATCTGAGTCCATGGAGAAATAAGAAGTAGAACTAGATTAGATTTTTTTCTTTCAAAAGAATAAAATGTTGTAAGAGACTTTGCCAATCCAAGTGAACTCTAAGGAAGAAAAAATGTTAGATCACTAGGATTGGGTAGGTAGAAAGCTCGTTGATAAGAGATCCATTGTTTTCCATGGATGTTACCATTTCCAGAGTGAAAAAAGATCATTCAATCAAAGAAAAGCAACCCAATGGATTAAGCACTGATCAGCCTCCCAAAGAATCCAAGTCTGTAGTTCTTGATACCTTCAAGAAGGCACCATCCCCAAGTGGAGCCACTGTTAGCCACCAATAAAATTTTTCATACCAAATGGTGGCTAAATGATTTTGGAGCCTTCAAGGAACATATTTTATTGCAAAAAGTGTTATCTCTTGAAGACTCATGAAGGCATATGGTCATTAGTCTTAAATCTTCCCTGTTGTTTCCATTTCATACTCTGAAATTTTGTTGTTTCCATAAGTGAAAATGTTGCTGCAAAGACCCTTTTTTCCTCCTTCCACCACAAAACTAACCTTCATTTTTACCCCTTTTCACTCCCATAAATTCCTCTATTTTTCATTTTCCCCCGTTCACCTTTTATGAAATCCCCTTTATAGAGTTTAAAACTTCTCTTTTAACTCTGTCGAAACCCTCGAATCCCTTTGAAAACATTGAAAATCCATGTTTTATGTTTTAGGCTTTAGCACCCTTCGGCTAAGCCCCCTAACCACTTCCCCACATGTGCCCCAACACTAAGAACCAAGCGCTAGTCCCATCAGCGCTTATTGCATCGGAATGAATCAACGAGCACAAGTCTTTATGTTTCACGGAGGTTCCGATGCGATTAAGCCCTGAGTACTAAAGCCCCAATCTAATCACCGCTTCATATAACCCTCGGGCCCGCATCTGGAGCTTAAACCTTATAATAAACCATCCCCGATGCATTTTTCCCTTTGTAAAACATTAAACCCACTTTTTCCTATGTTTTACTTTAAACCAGCCGGTTCGTGTTATTACATAAAGAGAACCGTTGATCTTAGAAATCGATCAACGATGGATAGAATATTGCATCAGAAGTTTTGAATGGGTTGATTGAAAAGCCCAAGCCTGAAGGCCCGATCCTGATTAGCCCATATATATACATAAGCCCCATGCCTATTAAAGTTCCATATAGACTATGCCCCGCAACCAGGCGCCCATCGCATTAGAAGTTTTCTTTTTATGCGTTTTAATGTTTTCCCCACCTCCAATTGCAATGGTCCGATCATGCAATCATGTCAGCCCTTCTCCGATCGCGCTGATTGCATCGCAAGTTTCATTGGGCGCGTTTGTTTGTTCACCCCGATCGCCGATCTCCCAATTTAATATCCACCGTTGATCTTTGTGGGTCTAGTCGCATCCGACGGCTCATATTTATCCTGAAACCCACCTGATCTTTAATTCATTTCTTCCTCCATTAAAGGTTTTTAACCTTATTTCTTAAAGTTTTTCCGCCATTTCTTTAAAAACAACCCCTTTGCTTTATCTCCTACCAATTAAAACCTGACCGTCGATCTCTGCAGATCGAAGGATCTGACTTATTCTCTCCCCGGCTCTCCTTTTGATTCCGCAAATAGGTCTACACCGTTAGATGAAGCCATCCAACGGCCACGCTCTCTCCCGACGCCCTCTGAAGCAGTTTTCCCAGTAAACACAGGATTTTATAATATTGGTGTGTTCTTTTGCAGGATCTAATGGATTTCTAATATTTTAAAAGGAAAATTAAAGCCAAAGGACGACAATCCTTCAGGCCTTGTTTTTTAAAAGGTATCCATTTAAAAGGTTTCAATGCCATGCTTCGTCGGCACATCATAAAGCGCTGATACCATAAGAAACCTCTGCGGATCTGCACATCAACAAGACACAGTGAAGATTAATATAATCAAAGAGTATCAGACCGACAGCATGGAATCAAAGTGAAAAATATTTGAAGACTGTTAACACAGTTTGGAGGGATTAGGCCGTTTATTCGACTAAATCAAAGACCCAATTCACGATTAAAGAAAGTTTGAAGACCAGAAGATAGAGATTAGGATTCGTTAAGCCTAAAACACAAAATTCAAGTATATTAAAGGTGTTTTAGGTTAAAATAATAATATCTATTAGTTCAAAAATCCTACGCTGCCACATCAGGGGAAAATTGAATCCCCCAGCTACCACAAAGCCACCTACAGCCTCAAAGCAATCAAAAGAAGGCCGAGTTATGACCAGACTAGGAGAATTTGCATCAATGCGACTGAACAGTTAATTCAACCAAAGGAACTTATTGTAAATTGACAATAGAAGTTATTATGAGGATAACGAAGAGCCTTAAAGTAAACACATTCTTTCCAGCAAGCTTGATAGTTAATATAAACCAATTAATACAGGAAAAATATCAGAATGTTCTCCATTAAGCCCCTCAAAGGCTGAGAGACAGTAAACTGTATTAATTGAACTTAGAAGATATTTTATCCCATTCCACCTCCTCATTTCTTCTATAAATACTTCTGAAGGAGATGAGATAGAGGTTGGTTGTTGGTTGTTGGTTGATCACTAGTTGTAATATTGAAACTCTCTGAAATAATACATAGTCTGTTGAATTTGAAGAAGAAATTGAAGTCTTGGAAGTCCTGATGATGTTGTTGCATGCTTGTTCCTGAGAAGGCTCTATCATTGGATCCATGAGCTTGGCTGTTGGTGAAGTATTCTGAACTGTTTAATGTTTTCTCCTGTTTTCATTCTCTTCCATAATTTATTACTACAGTAGGTTGAAATTTTTAGGCTAAGAAATGACTCCTGGAAGCACCTTAGACCTGTTCATCTTTCACTGTTTTATTTTTTCTTCTGCTGAAGTATTTTAGAGTATTTAATCTCTCTCTTTCATGCTCGTTTATTTCCTTAATAGTTTGAATAGTTGGTTTCATCATGATTTATGGTTCTCCCTACTTTTCTGCTGCCACTTAAAGACTATTATTGAAGTCTCCCTTTGAAGTTCTTTGTTTACAGTGAGTCAAGGAGGTCTGTTCTGATCTTTCCCTTTGTCCTTGCTTAAAAATTTGGCTTAAAGGTCATTATAGTTGTGATCATAGATGTATTTAGGTGTTCCCTCTTCTATGACCATAATTATCATTGAATATTTTATGTTTTCTAAGTCATTTGAAATAAAATCTTTGAGGAAATAGGGTGTTCCCCGAATCTTAGATTTCATTTTAAAAGTTGTTTTGAAATCATTATTTTCTTAAAGGTGTGATTAGTAGAATTTATGGTTAGCCCTGTCTACCAAATAGCTCTTTATTGTTCAATTTGTGCTTTCAAACTCCCTTTGTTTGAGAATTAAAATTCTCTTTCCAAATCATTGATGTCCATCTCATTCCAAAACCAAAGGATCCTCCGGCCAAGTTAGATTTGCCCTTTGATAAGCCATATCCATTGATAAGTTTTTCATGACCTTATTTTGACTCCATTGCCTAATGAAGCTGACATTTCCTCTTTCTATCTATCCCTCCTAGACCTTTCATGTTCTGCTGTATCAATTCAACCAAACAAACAAACAAAAACCTGCACTTAATAACTAGTCTAAAATCCATATTCTAAGCACACAAGATAAACCTTTGCAAAAAAACATTCGAGAGATCCCTCTCTGAGAACAGGAGGACTAGATCCTGGGACTCTAAAGATTGTTTCTGATGTTGCCTTGTCTTTTAATTTGCCAAACTATCAAAACATGGGACCCAACATCTCAGTGAGAGAAGTTTTGATGTAGGAGACTGGATATTTTTAAGACTGCAACCATACAAACAAATTTTCCTCAAGCAGGCTAAGAAGGATAATAAATTATCACCAAAGTACTATGGTCCTGACAAGGTGTTGCAAAAGATTGGTACTATGGCATACAAATTGGAGCTTCCTTCTTCTTCGTGAGTGCGTCCAGTTTTCCATGTTTCATGCTTAAAGAAGGATATAGGTGAAAATCTTCTAGTTCAAACAATATTTTGCCAGAAATTGATGAGGAAGGAAAAATCATATTGGAACCTAAAGCAGTCACAAAAACAAGAACTCGACAGCTACGAAATCAATCAATTTCAGAGTATCTCATCAAGTGGAAGAACTTACTTACTAAAGATTCTAAATAGGAGGATGAGAATTTTATATAGAAGCACCCAGAGCTACTCAAGCATTGACGAAAACACTTTTTTGAAGGAGAGAGGCATGTTAGGTCCCTATATTACTATTTTAGTCCCTTATTGTTATTAGTGTAGCCCCTTTATTGTTATTGTTGTACCCCATTAACCCCAATATTGTTATTATTGTGCCCTTACAATGTTATTGTTAGGTCGGCTAGGATTATATTATGGGCCTATGGACTCCTATAATTGAAGGAGGTTTTGGTCATTTTTATCATCCAATAATTGTTCATTTATGTAATGTATTAGAGTTTTCCCCCTCGAAGTGGCTAATTTCTAAGGCGTTGATCTCTCTTTTCTTCTATTTTGGAGCTGGTTTCATAACATAGCATGTCAGATATCACACTAATTTCACTTCACTGGTGTACCCCTCAGCATTACATGTCCATAACATAAACATAGATGTAGTACAAGCATATAACATTAAATCATATACACATGATACCGAACTCATAGATATTTGAAGGCTACTCTTCCACTTGATTCCTCATAGGACCAAGAGCCTCTTCAAGCCATTCACCTGCATAAGAAATCATTCCTCCACAAGAATCATCCCTTCCAACCCTTTTAGACAATGACATAGATACATAGATACATATGTATGTATAGTCATCATAAAACAATCATGATCATGTCAACAAACAACATATAGACACATATATACATATAAACATCAACATTAAACAATCATGATCCAAGTTGACCCTGTCAGACACGACATACATGCATACATAAATGTATACATATATAAACATCAACATAATCATGATCACAAGAAAATTACTAGCTAGCGTAAGGTCTAGGTCAAGAGAAATTTATTTATACATACAAAATATGCACAATATTGAGAACAAAAGTTCCCAACATAGCCAAAGCATCTAATATCTCAGATCCATTCACTTTACCTTTCTCATGACTATCCTGCCACCATCCATTTACCACAATGGACTCAACCAATCTAACTGGCTATCATATTGTTACCTCCAGATGCGCTTACTCATGCATCGAGCTTCATTAACTTTCCTCTTTCCCAAACCAATTCCTAAGACTTCAAAATATAAAAGGAAAGAACCAGAACAATCAAGAAGAAGACCATGATAACCAAAAGAAATATGACACCGCAAAAAAGTGGCAAGGCCTTGCAACAGACATATACAAAACTGCAAATCAAGCGCAAAAAAATCATAAAAGACCAAAAACACAAAACTTACAATAACCACCATGACTCAATCCCCATGGTTCCCAATGCTTCCAAAGGAAATATCAACCCAAGCCTCCTTCAATATTTCATGACAGGCTCTTTTCCATGCAATTCCTGTATCATACTGCAATAAACACATAATTTTTAGTGAATAAATAAACATAACAACAATCTAGTTACCTTACCTTGTTGGGCCAATCACACTACCTTGTGACTGAAAACACACACATGAGTCACATGTTCCAAATATCAAGACAACATATCTATTAATTTGAAATGAATATTCAATAATCAACTCACAGTCATTAGTCATAGTGCATAGTGCTACAACTATCACCTACTTACACTCAAGTATATACTAGATGTCTCAACATATATTTGTTATTACAACCATCTTAAAGCAAGATCATTCCTTCATGAAATCTTACAGACACATATATTTATATCATGCAATTAATCAAATATTCAAACAACTTGAATACATACCATGTTAAATAAATCAACTAGATGACGTAATAGACAACAAATCACTCTAACACGAAATAGACGACATAATAAAACATTCAAGCACCAAGTATACGACATAAGAAAAATCATACCTCAAGGTATCTCAAGGGAGGTTATCTTGTCTGCACAATCAATCTAGATTAGCACAATATAACTTCAAAACACATCAACTCAATCATAAATAAGGTCATGATATCCATAACAATATCTAGCTAACACGTTCACATTTTAAAATCATAAGCAAATGCTATGCATGCATACAATCACACATGCCTTGTCAGTCTAGACATAATACCACACACTATCATAATTAGGTCGAATCATACCTGAATGTCACAACCCTAACCATTTGCATGGGCCAATACAAATTATTATGATACATATACCATCAAGATGTTAATGAAATAACCCCAATCATCAAGTCACTAGCATATAACAACAGCAAGTTATATATCATGCTCATCAACAACATGTAACCTAATCATCAAGCTAAATATCATGCAACAACAACAAGTTAACCCATAACATGCTCATCAACAACATATAGGTTATCTAACATAAAAAAAACAATAGAAATGCATACCACCACAAGTTTCTATCATTCACGACTATCCGACACATGTACATATAAGTGCATTAATCATCTAGCATCTACAATGTATGTAACAATAACATCAATAGAATGAAGGAGTACGCATAACCATAATGCATATAACTACATTGACTAACTAGTATTTATCACATATGTAACCAAAATAACAATATAATGACAAACATATAAGTAACCCTAATGCTTACAACAATTATTGTGTGTGTGCGTGTTTGGTGCATGAATGTACCAAATCACACCTGCTTAAGAGGAGTGGTTTTCCCCTCTTAAGTTCTTGGTCATAGGCAGAAAATAAAGGGAGTCAAGCAAGTTAGGGAACATTCTAAGACAAAAACATACTAAATAGTGAAATAGCATGCATATTCAAACATAAAAACTAAACTAAAACAAATAATACAAAATCTCTCAATGGAGTCAAAGAACTTCAATAATCGAAATGGTGGCGCTTACGTCCCCTCTTATTGAGTGCTGGTAGGAATGAAGGATGAAAATTTTACCCACTTTCCAAGGGGCCCTTAGAACTAGGGAGTTCTAAGTCCCGATGCAAGGATGCCTTTACTTCCGAGCTACCTTGGTGCAAAGTCCCCCTCTCTCTACTCTGGTGGAATGGAGTTGTTGGATGGCCAACAACTGAGTCCCCTCTATCTCTGCTCCAGATCACACACCGTTGGATTTCTTGGGGAAATTATGGCCAACATAACAATGTGTTCTCATATTTTTCATCTCTTGGTGGCATTTTATAAGAGAATTCAAACTCTCCTTCGCTCTCTTGGTACATTGATGGATGGTGACCCAAGAGAGGAGGGTGATTACATTGTGTGCCACATTTATTCCATTGTGTGCTCCCTTGACATCCTAAGGAGGCTTGGGTGGTTTTCCTTAGGCGGCCTCAAGTGTGGGATCAATGTCCTAGAGTGTGCCTTATGGTCTCGGAAAGTGACTTCCACCACTCTCCGGACCTCACGACTTTTTGAGGGAAAGCTACAGAAAGGCACATTTTGCTGGTTCCTTTAGTGCAAAATTTGATTTTCCTCTTAGACCTTAGATATTTTTAAATACTTCAAATTCTGTAATGTGCCTTAGCCATGTAAATCCTTCTACCTGACATTTAATAATGTCATCTTTGCTTGTCTGATTTTCCAATAATAATAGTTTCCCCCTAATGTGTAAGGTCTAGGAAGATCTGTATAACCGAAATACATTATAGTTTATTTTCTGTGTACTGTGCACAGAGAGAGAGAGATACCTGCGTGTAGCATGAAGTTGGAGACACCCTGCATCGGGTCGAAGAGAGACCATATCCTGTGGGGTCCCTGCAAGCAATTGTATAATACAATATATACAAATTTTCTACAATGCAGGCATGTCCCATGTTCATGATGCTTTGGATAGCTAAACAAATCTATTTGACAGATACAGATTCTGTCTGTGTCATTAGTATGGTAGTGATCTGTTGGTTGATGACGAAAACTGCTGATGCCCTTAGGGGCATTTTTTCTTTGAAAATAGGTGGAATGTGGTACCCATATGTGTAAAACTTGGTATGGAATATAAATGTGCATTGTATGCATAGGTGTATGGCTGGGACCTTATTGTGTAAGCATTGCTGAAAGAGACATTTATAAAGGCATGGGTCTTTGAAGAATTTGATCAAAGTGAAATGGTTGTAAGGTAAATTACCATATTGACATGAAAGCTTGCGTTGTAGTTGAATGTTAGGAGGATCGATGACATCTGTGGGAAATGATGTCTGCCATAGTTCCATCTGAGGATTTCCCTTTTGTGGAGAGGGGTGATCCAAGGTACTACTTCCTTTTTGGAAAATAGGTGTTGATGTCAACAAAAAGGAAGCCTCATCCGAACGAGAGAGTCACTGATATAGGGTATCGGGATCCTGGATGTGATGGGTTTAACATAGGCATGATGGCGAGGGGTGATTGAAAACTGATGATGGGGATTTAGTGGCCCAAGGTTAGAGTATAAAAAGCAGATTGGTGGTAGTCATAGCTATTTCTGATGGGAAATCCCTGGAGTCGGTAGGAAATCCAGGGTGGGTACATATTGGTTATGAATGTTATGGTGTCTTATGCGTGAGGGTGTGATACTCCGACCAAGGGTGACCAGGGAATGCTTCCATGGGAGAAAAAATGGATTGGTGTGTGGGGGACATAGTACACCATTTGCGGTCTTTGTACAATTACCAAAAGAATAAAATAATGGGGTTTGGTTTGTAAAAAACACAAAGACGGGTGCCCAAAAACATGAAAGTGTTCGCTCACTGATGATGTGAGGAAGGTGTTTTTGCTGAGGGTGGGGGCCCCATTGGTTAGTCTCATGTGTGGGGTTAATGAAGCGGATGGAAAATGTTGTAGATGGGCTATGCTAATGGAGGTATGGTAGGCCAAATGCGAGGCCCAGTAGTGTGATTTCGATCTACTTGCAAAAACTGGTCGTCCGGGAAAGGGGTTTTATTTTGATATGGTAAAACTTGACCTGATGCATGACGTGTGAGTGGGCATGAGGTGCTTCTCATAATAAAGTGGTATATTATGGGACGTCACTATTTTTTGTGATATATGGTCTACTTTGGGTGACAGGTGCCATGGAGGGGAGGCTCTACCGACCAATGAGGATGTTTATCATGTGCAAAAGTGGGGTGATGATAAACATGGTAGGGTGTTTGGAACCTATGGTTAATTTCTGATGGAGAAATGATGTCAGGATATGTAGAGTTTTTCTGGGACTCTATCATGTCGAGGGTAGAATGTTAGGTCCCTATATTACTAGTATAGTCCCTTATTGTTGTTATTGTAACCCCATTATTGTTATTATTGTACCCTTGTAACCCCCATATTGTTATTATTGTGCCCTTAAATTATTATTGTTAGGTCAGCTAGGATTACATTGTGGCCCCACTAGGATTACATTGTGGCCCCATGGAATCCTATATATAGAAAGGAGGTTTTGTAATTTGAATAATCCAACAATTGGTCATTCATGTAATGTATTGAGGTTTCCCCCTCGAAGTGGCTTATTTCTAAGGCATTGATATCTCTTTTCTTCTCTTTTTGGAGATGGTTTCACAACATTTGGTACCAGAGCTTTGAGATTCTAGGGTTTCACTGCTCCAAATAGGTCAGTGTGGTATTTTCGCTATAAATTTTTTTATACGAAGGTTCAGAATCTGAAATTTTAAGTGTGAAGCCAAAATCCTGAGGAACATCGTCAAAAAATTTAAGAGCTTGGTTCACAATATTTTTGGAGATATGATCTGTGCAAGTTAGGTCATTTTGCAGGCTCCTAAATTTAACCTAAACAGGTCATCGTGGTATTTTCGTAATAAATTTGTCTCTATGAAGGTTCAAAACCTGAAATATTTAGAGTGTGAAGCCACAACCCGAAGGAAAATATTAAAAAAATTTCAGATATTGGTTCGAAATATTTTCAAAGATATGATTTGTCGAAGTTAGGGCTTTTTGAGGCTTTTGAATTTCATCTCAAAGAGGTGATCATGGGAAAAAATTCATAGCTCTCTCTCTGAGCATCGGATTGGAATGCTGTAAAAAGTGGCCGCAAGTGCACGGATTGTAGTTTTTGGTCTATAAATTTTAGAGCCAAAGGAGGAAACATTGACACGTGGAAAGTTTTACAAGTTCTCTCTACTGAACCAGTCCAAAATTAGGTCATTGTGGGAGATTGGACATAAATTTTCCGTGAAGAATCCAAATCAGATCAGAACTGTGGCATTTGAAAGAAGCTTCAGAGGGATACTACAGGGCTTAATTTCAAATATTGAGGATCCACAATTATAGAGATATTTCAATTTCAATATCGAGCTCCTCAAAAGCAAGTAAAAGGTGTGTATTTTTTTTCCGAATTGCATAAGTCTTGTTTGAAGAATCAGGTTGAATTGATTCCAAGGGCATATTGTAGAATAAATATCAGTATTGGATTATAAAATGGCCCCTAAAAAGAATTCAACACCCATTAAGCCTTTAGAAATCTATACTATGACTCATGAAGATGAAGAATGGCAACATGACATATCAAAATTACAAGAGCAAGTGCAACAAATTTCACTCTCGCAAAGAGCAACAAAAAATGACATGGGAGTTTTGAAGAAAGGCATGGAAACTAAGATGGATGGTTTGAAGAAAGGTGTGGAATCTAATATGGATGGTTTGAATAATGGCATGGAATCCAAGATAGATGGCATGGAATCTAAGATAGATGGCATGGAAGTTGGCATAGAATCTAAAATGGAAAACATGAAGAATGATCTAAAAGAAGACATGGAAGGTTTGACAAAGTTGATACAAGAAATGTTTCCTTATGGTGAAAAGATAGTAGAGGAAACTCATGATGAGAACAAAATAAATGTTAATCATGATTTCATAAAATCTAATGTTGGTGGGAAGAACCACCATATTCCAAAGATGGATATGAGGAAGGTTGATGGAAAGGATCCTGTAACATGGATACTACAGATGGAGCAATATTTTGATCTCCATAATGTGAAAAATACACAAAAGGTACACATTGCAACTTTACATTTAGAACAAAATACATTTGTATGGTATCGATGGCTTTAATCTCGTAAAAAAATTGTCACTTTGTCAATTTTTATGGAGGAAATGATAGCACATTATGAGGATACAAAGAGAAACACCTTCTTTAGCCAATTGATAAATCTCAAACAAAAGGGTTTAATGGGGGAGCACATTGAGGACTTCAAAAAATTGAATATAAGGGTAACTGATATTCCAGAGGAACACACTATTGATCTCTTCATACGTACTTTAAAGGATAACATCCAACATGAATTTTGCATTTTGGAACCTGATTCATTGGAGAAGGCATTCAGGTTGGCAAGAAAAATTGAATGTAAAATTATGGCGAAAAGGAAGCCTACCACTCACTTCTATAAAGAGGGAAGCGTTGCTACTCCTAGATTTCCACAACCTACAAGGTTGACACCACAAAAATTGGAAGAAAAAAGAGTAAAAGGGATTTGCTACAGTTGTGATAGCAAATACACTAAAGTTCATAAGTTTGCTGAGAAGAAATTATTTTACATAGATTGTGAAGAGGAAGAAGAAAATGAAAAAGAAGAGGATATACACCAGGAACCAACCCAAGAAGAGGAAGAAATGAGTTCGACCATACCGTGTAATGCATTGGCAGGAATTACCACTCCTCAAACTCTCAAGATAGAAGGAAATATCAAGAAGAAAAAGGTAAAAGTGTTTATTGATTTGGGTAGTACCCATAATTTTATTCATTGTAAGGTAGCCAAGGAATTGAATTGTTTCCTATACCCAACACTAGAATGTCAAGTGATGGTTGCAAATGGAGGAACTATAAATTGCTCTAGAAAATGCCATAATATCAAGATAACCATGGGGGAATATGTATTGTATATTCCAATGCTTTCCATTCCTATGGGAGGTGTTGATGTTGTACTAGCAGTACAATGGTTACAATCTTTGGGGACGGTAGCTTTTAATTTTCAAGAAATTTTCTTGAAATTTTTTTAGAAGCAAAGGAAGTCGAATTACGGGGTATTGCAGGGAAGCCAGGAAAGATAATAAGCTCTAATGTCATGACAAAGCTTCTAAAGAAAGAACAACGAGGCATAACTGCACAATTATACTCACTAGAAGTTCCAATATCAAAATCATCTATTTTTGCAGATCTCCAAAGAGTCTTGGACAATCATTCCAAGGTTTTTGAAACTCCAAAAGGACTCCCACCTATTCATGATCATGATCATGCTATTCATTTGATTCTAGGAAGTGTTCCTCCAAACATCATGCCTTATAGATATCCTTATGTCCAAAAGAGCGAAATTGAATGTATGATTGCAGAAATGTTAGAGGCGGGTATAATTCAACCTAGTCAAAGTTCTTTCTCTGCTCCTGTATTATTGGTACACAAGAAGGATGGATCATGGCGCATGTGTCCAGATTATAGGGAGCTCAATAATCTCACCATTAAAGATAAATTTCCCATTCCTGTGATTGATGAATTATTGGATGAATTACATGGAGCAATTTATTTTACTAAATTGGATCTTCGTTCAGGGTATCATCAAATTAGAATGAAGACTGGAGATGTTCTGAAAAAAACATTTCGAACTCATGAGGGTCATTATAAATTTTTGGTCATGCCTTTTGGCCTTACCAATGCACCTTCTACATTTCAAGGGTTGATGAATTCCATTTTCAAACCCTTAGAAAATTTGTGCTATTATTTTTTGATGATATACTAATCTATAGCAGGTCTTGGAAGGATCATGTTCAACATGTTGACAGGGTGCTCAAACTATTGCAGGAGAAACAATTATATGCAAAAACAATCAAATGTTTCTTTGGAGTACAAGAGGTGGAATATCTGGGTCATATTGTATCTCACAAGGGTGTTAAGGTAGACCCTAACAAAATTAAAGCCATTAAGGAATGTAAAGTCCCCACAACCATAAAGCAGTTGCGAGGATTTCTTGAGTTAACAGGATATTATCGAAAGTTTGTTAAGAATTATGGGAGAATAGTAGCACCTCTAACAACATTATTGAAGAAAGATGCATTTTCATGGACTCCTGAAGCAACTAAGGCCTTTGAACATCTTAAAGAGACAATGTGCCTAGCACCAGTCTTAGCTACACCAGACTTCACAAAAACCTTTATTGTGGAATGTGATGCCTCAGGAAATGGAATTGGTGCAGTTTTAATGCAGGAAGGAAGACCCATTGCCTTTGAAAGTCGTCCAATCAAAGGAAAGTATTTACAGAAACCTATTTATGAGAAGGAAATGTTAGCAATACTGCATGCACTAAAGAAATGGAGAACTTACCTAATGGGAAGACACTTCAAGGTAAAAACTGATCATGATAGTCTTAAACACTTTTTGGAACAAAGACTATCTTCAGAAGAGCAGCAAAAATGGGTCACACATATGTTGGGTTATGACTTTGAAATAATATACATAAAAGGGAAGCTAAATGTTGTTGCAGATGCACTCTCAAGAAATAATGAAGAGGTGGAAGCATTACTTTGTGCCATTTCTATTATCCAACTAGATTGGATAACCGAAACAAGAGATGAATGGAAGAAGGATGAAGAAGTGTGGACACTCATTCAAAAGTTTCAGCAAGATCCTAGTACATCTGATACATTTAGTTGGAAAAATGATTCCTTTGTAGGTTTTAACCCTGAACAAAAATTATCTACACACGAATATTATAACAGAAAATAAACAATAGCGAGAGCATAACACATAAAACAGATAAACACAGAGATTTTCCCCTGGATCCCAAATTGGGATGACCAGCTTGATTTTTCATTATATTCCTTTTAGTGTTACAACACACACACACACACACACACACACACACATATATTCCGAAGCATACATAAACCCAAATCCATTAACCCTGGATTAGAACATAATCGTAGTTCCCTTGACCGGATCTACAAAATACCAGGGGCCGAAAACCATCGTACCCAAAAAAACCATGTGCAAAATCATGCACAAAACATGGGTGGGTCCGCCTATGAGTGGGATCGCACACCAAAAAAAATTTCGCCGGGGCGCTGCCCCGGACCCCGACAGGGGGGACTGCTGCCCCCCCTGTGACCCCCCTGCTGCACCTAGCACAACATACAATGCGTGAGCCTAGTCGTGGAAAGAATATAACACATACCCAACATCCTTATGGTACAAATATCGCTTATACCTTTGTAAGAATTCCCAACTAAAACAAAATATTCTTTTGGAATTACACAGTTCTCCTTTAGGAGGACACTCAGGATTTTTAAAAAATTACCACAAGGTGAAGAAAGAATTTTTTTGTGATGGCCTTAAATCTAATATTCAAAAGTTTGTGGTGAAATTTTTGGTTTTCCAGCAGAATAAAGTTGAGACAATTAATACCCCGTGTCTTATACAACCTTTATCCATTCCAAGTCAACGTTGGGAGGAGATTTCAATGGATTTTATCATTGGTTTACCTTAGTCCGAAGGAAAGAGTGTCATCATGGTGGTAGTTGATAGACTTACCAAGTATGCACACTTTTGTGCATTATCTCATCCATTTAAAGCAAGTACAGTTGCTACTACATTTATGGACACAATTCAAAAGCTACATGGAAACCCAAGTGTTATTATGAGTGACAGAGATCCCATTTTTACTGGAAATTTTTGGATGGAGTTATTTTCTTGTTTGGGTACTCAATTAGCTCATAGCTCATCTTATCATCCTCAATTTGATGGTCAAAATGAGATAGTAAATAAATGTTTGGAAGGATATCTTCGTTGTTTTGTATCTGATAAACAAACACAATGGGTAAAGTGGTTACCTCTAGCTAAATGGTGGTATAACAGTTCCTTCCATACTGCAACAAAAATGACCCTATTTATGGCACTTTATAGATATCATCCACCATCCATCACATCATCTTTAAGAGAAAATTCGAAGGTTCAAGTAGTGGAAGATCACATCGAGCATCAACAAGAAGTTCTCCGGCTCTTAAAGGACAACCTGAATTTGGCACAAAATCGAATGAAACAACAGGCAGATCAACATCGCAGCAAGAGAAGTTTTGATGTAGGAGACTGGGTAATTTTACGGCTACAACCATACAAAAAAATGTCCCTCAAGCAAGCTAAGAAGGATAATAAATTATCGCCAAAGTACTATGGTTCATACAAGGTGTTGCAAAAGATTGGTACTATGGCATACAAATTGGAGGTTCCTGCTTCTTCATGAGTGCATCCAATTTTCCATGTTTCATGCTTAAAGAAGGTTATAGGTGAAAATCTTCCAGCTCAAAAAATATTTCCAGAACTTGATGAGGAAGGAAAAATCATATTGGAACCTGAAGCGGTCACGGAATCAAGAATTTGACAGCTATGGAATCAATCAATTTCAGAGTATCTCATTAAGTGGAAGAACTTACCCACTGAAGATTTTACATGGGAGGATAAGAATTTAATACAGGAGCACCTAGAGCTACTCAAGTGTTGAGGAAATTTTTTTTTTGAAGGAGAGAGGCATGTTAGGTCCCTATATTACTAGTATAGTCCCTTATTGTTGTTAGTGTAACCCCCTTATTGTTATTATTGTACCCTTGTAACCCCCATATTGTTATTATTGTGCCCTTAAATTATTATTGTTAGGTCGCTAGGATTACATTGTGGCCCCACTAGGATTACATTTTGGCCCCATGGAATCCTATATATAGAAAAAAGGTTTTGTAATTTGAATCATCCAAGAATTGTTCATTCATGTAATGTATTGGAGGTTTCCCCCTCAAAGTGTCTTATTTCTAAGGCGTTGATATCTCTTTTCTTCTTTTTTTGGAGCTAGTTTCACAACGATACCTGCTCTGGAACTTTCAGTGGATGGTTTGCACACTACCTATAAAAACAAATATTCCAAGTGAAAGCATATTCTTTATTCAAATATTATTGAAATACATGTGGTTTAAAAAAGAAGATGAGAGAGGGCATACTTGTTGGCACTGAAAAATTATTTTTTCGGGGGTGAAAATGTGTGGCACTGCTCTTGGGTATTATGGAGTGTTGATCAAAGTGCTGCTTTTGGTCTTGTAATTGGGCCTTGTGAGCTCAAGTTATGGTCCTCCAAAGTTTCTGAAAAGGGCAACATATAGGTGAATATGGCTCAATTAATTTCATTTGTGTCTGTTTGAGAATTTGAGGTTTTGAGAGGTCAGAGGCTTCTGTGGAGTAGTTCTTGCCATTGCGTTCAGCTTGAGTACCCAAGACTAGCAATTTTTTAGCCATGTAGGCTCCATGATGTCCTGAATTTTAATTTTTTTCAGTGTGTAGGTGCCAGGGTCCATACAAGATGGGTTTGTACAGATCCTAGGCTAGTTTTTTCCTTGAACACGTGGGCGATCAAGGTATAGGTGTGCAACTTGCATGAAAAATAAGGTTTTGCACACATTTATCATGCCTATCCTAGCTTTGGGCGTGCTTTTGGCACGTCTGTGAGAAAGAAAGACTCGCTCTCCTCGTGCCTGTTTGAGGAACAGGCGCACGGAGCCCTGAAGCTATTTTTTTCAAAATTTTTGGGAAAATTTGTCTATTTTTTAGTGTGGTTGATGTGCGCTTGTTTGATGATAGGATGTTGTGGAGGGAGAGGGATTGGCTTGATCTACGAGCTAATTTGGCTACTAATGGTCACACGCGCCAATAGTTGGCGCATTGGGGTCTTCTCAAATTCATGGAGAATGACCTACTACAATCACATGACCGTCTTCTGCGTTACCTGATCCAATGTTGGAACAGGCAGCGCAAGGTGATGGTGCTTCAAGGGTGCGACCTTGTTATTCGTCTCGAGATAGATATCTATTTTGTGACCAGTTTGATGCCTTAGGGTGAGGTGCTTCGCTATCCACTTCCCTCTAGGAGAGTGGATCTTGAGCGGTTTGCAGCGGGCCGTTGGGGCGCCCCTTACAGAGGGGTGCATAGCGATTACTACTATGGCTGATTTGGCCGAGCAGTGTGCTCTGGCAGCCATTGTGTGACTGGCAAGGTCTTCTGTTCCTCATCGGGCATCGGGACAATAGATCGATGTCCTGCACCAGTTGAGGGCCCGATTTTTTTTTGAATTTTCTCATTTTTATTATGACGGGATGCTGGCACAACTTTCCAAGGTCCACGATAGACAAAGTTGTTCAATTATGCTAGCATCCTATGTAGCATCATGTATGAGTGGGTGGTACTGCTGAGACCTATGGTGGCAGTGCCTGCTGGGGTGCCACAAGCGCCTCGCATGAGGAGGTGGGCCCCTGTGATGCCTTGCGGAGGCAGAGGTAGGGTGGGGCATTATTGGAATGCTACCATGGAGGCTTGGTTTGAGGCCAATGCTCAGATGTTCCTGCCATTCCCTTATGCGGGGATGGAATTCTGGGGAGACCTAGAAATGGGTCTTCCTGCAGGATATTCTTGGGGGCCAGCAAGTATGTTTTTGAGTTTTCCACATTTACTTGAGTGTTTATGTTTTATATGTGTATTATGATGACACTGACATAGTTTGGTTACTATTGCAGATGTTGGTGAGGTCAGACATCTCGTGGATCGGTTGGTGGGACACCATCCAATTCGGCGACCTCGAGGTGGTCCTCGTGGGGGACAGGGAGGAGCTCTAGAGCAACCTCTGGGTGGAGAACCTTGTAGGGGAGATGGCCCCTCGAGGGAGGGTAGAAGCTCAGCTGCAACCGAGACTATTGCTGAGCAAGCTCGTGTCGATGCGGCAGAGGCTTGTGTAGCTGAGTTGACAGAGTAGGTGGTTGCTCAAGAGGTCAGAGCTCGGGTGGTAGATGAGGCATGGGGTCGAGTGGACCGCTTGACCCAGGGTATGCCTACCCGAGGCTTCGTAGATGACCTCAAGGATGCATAGATGGATACATTGATGGCCTAGGAGAGGGGCTATTGGCTAGTTTTACATTGGGTGGCGATATCCATTTTGATGACGGCTCCAGTATTGGTACCAGGAGTGGCTATGGGTCCACGTGCCCCGCCTTGGGGAGCACTGCCTTAGAGATTTATTATACATGGGGAAAGCACCCATTATGAGGATGCTTCCCCTGTTTTTGTTGACTTGTAATTGTGTATCTGTTGGGCTGACTTGCGAGTCAAAGACACTATCTTTTGTACTCATACATATATATATATTTTTGGTATATGTGAGAGATATTTTTTGCGGCTCTACATGGTGTCCCCCCTGTTTTTATTTATGGATCATGCTATGCTGATGGATATATATTTTTTTCTATGTTTTTTTTTATTATGTATGATGGTTTATTCGAGATGCATTCTAGTTTAGAATATTGTTAGCTATGTGATCAACTGTTTGGTTCTGACTCCTTGGTACATGTGTGAATGTAATGTAGTCAAATTGTTGGCTTAATCTCTTTGAACACAAGTATTTTCTAAACCGATGTGAATTCATTATCTCAAATTCTTGGTTTAACTGCGACACTACTAACTGGGAGTCGAGGTAGATATGCATATGGTGTATGCCCCGATTGAGGGCATTGCACATAAGTCTGATGATGGTGTCATATGCTTCCTGATTGTTTGTTGCTGAGCTGATACAAACACCATTGGTGCAGAGTGGTGATCGGTCAGGGTGATAAATAACCCAGGCGACTGCTGCTAAACTTTGAGACCATCACGATGGTCCATCGGCCAATCCGAAGTAATGGTTTGGTTAGTAATCCATTGTGACAGTAGAGCACATTTTGTGACAAGTATTTTGGTAAAAAATTTAAAGTGTTTGGGTCCATGTACATTGAATCTAGGGGTGGGTCTTCTCGGCCCTTATGGGTAGAATTTCTTGAGATAAAGGTTGTTGATGGGGTTATTGAGGCATTTTACATCCGGCTCTATCAAGATGTATGCCCTCTTGAGGAGGAAATGATGTATGATGTAGGGTCCTTTCCACAAAGTTTCAAATTTTCCTAGCCCCAGGGCTTCTTTTGCGACATCGTAGCAGAGGACTAGCTCTCCCTCAGTAAATGAGTGATGGTTGATGTGGCGGTCGAATGATGCTTTTACCCATTTCTTATGGGCCTCATTGTGTTGCAGCGACTGCCATCGACTTTCGTCAATGAACTCTAGTTATAATAGAAACTATTCTAGAGGCTTTGTATGATCAAGGAGTTCGATGGCGGCATGTAAATTCAGGATCTCACAAAAATTGATGCAAAAGAATAAGGTTATATGATTTTTCACGATGAGAATAGGATTGGAAACGCAAGATGTGGGGGAGGGTTGAGTCCTAGTTCCGATACATGATGATATGAATCGTATATGGTGTATCGTGTCATCAACATTTGGTGGGGGGGGGGGGAATCTCTATGATGGGAGCTTTGTGAGTGCAAGGCTGGGTCCCTCATTAGGATGGTCAATTTCCTGTAGGTGGAAATTGTGCCTGGTGTAGAGGCACCTGAATGTTTCCATTAGCGGGAATGCCTCTGGTTCGTGGATATGGCCAGCGAAAATGGTGCATGGTACCACTATACCAATTGAGTAGATTGTGTGGGAATCAACACTACTCTTCGTTCCAGACGTGGATGCTTGGAAAGGATCCGATGTAGAAGATGAGGTCTTCTGCTTCCATTTCCGAGTTTTTGGCTTGGGTATTTCTAAATCTTTTGGGGAGTGTAGAATTAACAATGCTCTTGCTACTCTAAGCTTCAGGAGATGCTCATATTTTATTGTATGATGAAAGCAAGAGAAAATCCGACAATAGATTTGTGTGATCTTCCCTTGGTTAGAGAGAAGTCTTTGCAGGAGAGAAGAGTCTGTGTGAAAACTATTTGTGAGGTGCTTCAATTCTTTGCACTGATTGACTCAGTGGCCGATCAGGTCACATAGTCCGCATGTTACTCTAGGTTGAACCTGGGTCATGCTTGGTTGGCGCGCCTTCCCAATTTGCCTCTCATGGTGACCTGGGTATGGGGTAGATTTCCTGGGGGCATTTAGCCTTCCATATTGGTGGACAAGATCCTCACATTTCTTCTCTAATGTATGTATCATGTCAATTAGAAGATGTACAATGATTTTCATGGTGATTGCCCCGACATACTAGGAAAACCATCATCGATATGGGGTTCTCGTCCTGCTCACTTGGTGGCGTGATTGGGTACCAACGTCATAGCGCTTCTAAGTTAGGGAAAGTGGCGACCACATGATTGGGCATTTTACAAAATGTACACGTTGGTCTTCTCTGCAGAGGGCGGTTGGGGGTAAATAAGGGTTCCCCGATTGGTCACTTTTCAACTAACAAAAAGAGGATGGATCTACTCGTCACATCTTCTTGGGTTGTCAAGCTGTCCATAGATTCAAATTCAGAGCCATCTTCTCGAGAGAGGTGAACTATAGTTGATTGCATACAAGCTAGCACTGCACAAAATCTAGGAATATAGTGAAAATGGCTTAAAGGATGATTTCCACTGCCTATTTTAAATGAATACGGTGTATCTGGTTCGGTGCGATACACTACATGGACTGGATACCATTGCTGAAACATTTCTAGAGCTGGGCAATCAATGATGAAATGATCACGTTCATCATAGAGTACACAACGTTCGATAGGGGGAGGGGGAATGGCTGAGAGTCTCTCAGGCAACTGTTGTTCCTCCTGCAAGTATAGAACGACGCGAGGTTCATCTCCAGATGATTGGGTGGAGGGATCCTCTTGATAGGATTTCTCAATGGCATGTAAGGCATCCCTATATCATGGGATCTCTAGGAAATGATGGGTATAGTGTCCATAATTACTACAGATAGCGGATGCGTGATTTGTACACAATGCTTTGCCTTGAATTTTGGTGACAGGTTCCTTTTTACGGGAACTTGTTACTGCGATGTCTACCGCAGAGCTAAAGAGCGGTTTTAATTAATCCAGCTCTGGGAAAATGTGGGTAGGGTGGCCTACTATGCCACATATGGCACAACGTGGTGATTCCCGTGGTGTGGTGGGATTATCCACCTTCTTTCCTCTTCTCTCAGTCTTCTTAGTTGTAACCATCAGCTTTGCAATGGGAATTTCCTTTGAAGGAATGTTTGCGACAGTCTCCTGAATGATTGGGGGGAAGAGGAAAAGAGTTTGGAAGGCAACGTAGGCTAGAGAGGCTACCGTGTTGGAGGACTCAATGTCATTACTGCTCATCTCCGTGTCTTGACTAACTTTGGTGCTTGATGAGGACAACATGCACACAGGAGCCCCTATGACATTAGGTGATGACTCGGGTATAATAGGGGGATCTCCTAGGAATGAACCTAGGATGGACGATGGTTTGAATTGGCTGAGGCCATATTCCTAGTATTGTGTAATCATCTCAGCATATGTGTCTATATAGGGTAGAATGAAATTTATTTTTTTTAAGGGCCGCTTTTCACTGTGTGTCAATTGGTCGACAGTAATGATGCAGTCCTCATGGGGGAACATCATAGTTCAGAAGAAGGAGGAGGCTATGGCAGACATGGCGTACATATAATTCCACCCAAGGAGTATATTCTAATCTAGCTAGGTGTCCAAGAATTCAATGTCTATAAGGACCATCTTGCGGGCTAAGAAAACTAGAAAGTTTTGGTAGAGACTGATGGGGGCTGAAGGGCCTCCATCGTATGCTCTAAGCGTGATGTCTAATGGATTTAGTTAGGGAGACCCTAAATTCTTCCAGATGTTCTTTAACATGATGCATGCGGATGCACCCTCGTCAATGATACATCGGTGAATGGTGATGTTTTGAACTGACAACAGTATCTGAAAGGCAACCATCGATGGAATCCTAGGGGTGGCTTTATCTAAATCAAAATCCATTAGGCGCGAATCAATAGGGTCGATGGTGCCTAATGCGAAAAGTAAGGGTTTCCGTTTCTTTGGGAATGATTGTAATACCTCCAAAGCTGACATAGTGGCAAGAGATTGAGCTAGATTATCCACGATGCTATAGTTATGGGCCACTTTGGAATTCTTTCCTGACTTCCTAGTTGTTCCCTTAGCCATTTTTGGCAAAGGTTCAATAGGCATCTTTGATATGGTCAAAGGTGTTGTTGGTGCACTTGTATTGGCCCCTAATGAATTAGCGTCTGGTGGGGTATCTTAATTTTGGTTCCGTGCCTAAAAAAACATTTCTTCTCCAGTAATGGAGATTTCGTGGCTATTTTTTCTGGAATCGTTGGGAGTTTTTTGCTGCGTGCTAACTGTCCCTTGATGGGGGAAAGGCTCCTTCATGACCGTTGTTTGATATGAGGATCCCCCTTTCCCATGGTTACTTTGCAGCTTCTTCAGCTCAGAAAGGTTGGGATAGTGGTGAGTGTAATGGCCGTACTCACCACAGATTGAACAAAAGTGGTTCTTTGGAAGACTTTCCCTCTTGTTCTACCTGTGGGGGTTGCATGGATGCTAGTTTTAATTTCGGTTGGAGTTGCCTCCAGCTTGAGATCACGGAGGGCGTTGTTGATTGTTGCCCTCCTGTCCAAGATTTCCTTTAGGCCTATTTTTTCCTTTTTTATTAGCTGCGTTAGGAGGATTATTTGGATTCTCCTAATTTTATGGTTGGCGTGGTTGGGCTTGGGAAGGTTGCACAAAGTTCACAGGTGCATTATTCTGCATGGGTGGGTTTTGTGCTGGGGACTGGGAATATTGCGGTCCTTTCCCCTGGTTTATAAATGGATGTTGGGGGGAATCTCTTCCATCAGCTTGTCTAGCTATGTTCTGGGTCCCCTGAGCAAGAGTATAGGTTCCTCCATGTTGATGGTGATACGATGATGCCCTACTAGTCAAATTTTGCGGGGTCATACGATGACTTTGGTAGCTAGGTTGCGATATGTTCTGGGTAGAATCATATGTGTAATTGGGGTATGGAAAGCTGCTGCTTAGGTCATTTTGGGTCAATGAACCAATTAAATTATCTGCAGAGTTCGACGCGCTTGGAAATTATTTGTAAGTTTTCAGGCGCTGGGTGTTAGGTAGGATATTGTAAATATACCTTGACTGGGTATAGATCAACTTGAGATATTGGGACTTACTGCTGGCATCCTCTTTAGATATGGGCTTTTGTTGTGCCACATCCTTTGAAATATCTACGGTGAGAGTTTTCAGGAACAAGTCTAATAGAACTTGATCATCGAGTTTGGCTTTGCACAAACTACGACGCCGCCACCATTCGTGGAGATTGTCCGAGATATGGAAGATGAGTGTTTGCCTAAAGTGGGTCAGTAATTCCATTTTGGAATAGGTAACTAAAAATATGTCAAGAATGCAGTAGTGAGGGCGCTAAAGGTTCCATGTGTAGAAGAGGGCTTCTCCACATACCATTTCACGACTATTTCGGTTAGTGTGCGTTGAAATAGTCTTAGTCAAATAGTATCGTCAACGATGATGTTCGATGAACACCATAGGTGGAAAGTCATTATGTGATTTCCGGGGTCTTTTGCTTATTGTCCTTCGAACTTTTGAATTTCCGAAGTGAGTTTCATGGGCATGGAAGTCTATGTGGGGTTGTGTGCAATGGGTTCGTTTGCCAACTTGTTTAAATCTGGTAGATTTAACAAAGCTAAGAAAGGTGACTGCAAGTTTGTAGTAATTGCAACTTGTGAAAACATAATGTTTTGGTTAGGAATAGGGTTTTTCTATGACATACCTTGTTGTACATTCACCTAGCTTCCCGAATGGGTAGCACTCCTCTGCCCGCTAGGGGTTGTGGGAGGAGTGGTGTGTGGTGACCCTATGGGGGTGTTCACTAGTGTGGCGTTGGGAGACCGACTAGGGTTCCCAACTAATGATGCCCCAATAAAGGATGAACCAATAAGGGTGGCAATGGTCTTTGACACCTAAATGGCGAAAGACTTGGAACTGCTCCTGGTAATGTGGGGGAGGTCCAAAAGATGTCTAGATCAATGAGGTCCCGTTGGGTCTGTTCTGGCGTCGATTAGGTATGGTTTTGGAAATATTTGAGAGGATAGAGATTATAATCAAAGAAAAAATCTGATCGCATATGTAAAACAAAGCGAAAATAAAAGATAAATTTTCACTTTATATTAATACTATGTGATTAGTAAATAAAAAATAATATGGTTTTTTGTTGTTTTCATGTGATACTCAAATCATAGAAGACCTACTTGTCCTCATTCTCAAATGTAACTGGGAATTGAGAATATATCTTGTGAATGTTGGCACAACGTCCCGAAAGAACTGGTGATGCCCCCAATCAACCGAAGAAAATCAACCAAGGTAAGGGTAGAGGATCTAGTGCTGCCTGCACCGTCACCTATAGGGAAGGATGCCCTAATTTTGACCACTAAGCACCGTTGTCCCACATGAGTGTTTGAGTCTTGGGATTCTTGGTAATTCAGCTACTAGTACCGTGTATTACACGGGTCAGGTAGCCCCAAATAATACTGCACGCACTGGGCCTAAGCCTAACCCCCTCTGAATCGGGTCTCTGCTGCGCTCGAGTTTTCTTTGCCGTGGGCAGATAGATAGATTCAAAAGTTCCCTAAACATTCAACTTATATTTTTCAAGATTTACTCTAGGATGGGTGTTGGGCTAGAATTGTGAATTACGGATAAATCACGCTTCCCTAGACAGGTGCTAGTATAGAACAACAGGTGAAAGACTATACGACTATTTTTCCTAACTCAGAATAAATACACAAAGAGGATTGGAGGCTTAATTGTTCAGTCGCTTCCAAATGGTTCCTTCTGTCGCTTCTGTTGCAGCTTCAAATTCAAGCGGTTTTTTGGGCTGAATGCTTCCTACAAGAAAGAACACTGAAACAGCAGAAGATGCAATAATATATATATCTATTCAAGCTAGCTAGCTAAATCAGCAAAGCATAAACCAAACACATCAACCAAGATCTTACAATATGGAAAATCAAAGCCAATACAGATGCATATAGGGAAAAATAAGCAGTACTCTTTATTGATGATAGAAGGAAAGGTTACAACCTAGTGACTGATTTGAAGTGACCTTCCAACAACGTTCCCAAACCTCATCACAATATAAATCTCTCCAGCAGCAACTACACAAATCTAGCTCTCAATTGAAAATTCTCTAGCATTTCTCTACTCAAATTATTCCTCTTCAAGTACTTAGATCTTTTGTTGTGGATGGTTTTTTCACCCTCCTAGAGACACCAGAGTTGCTATAGACCAGTTGCCTAGACATCTTCATATAGCAAGGAGCCCTTTATATTTTGGGTTATCAGTCCAAGAACTCACTTACTATCTCTTGTTTTGAACAAGGAAATTAGTTTTGAATGGGACCAATCTCTCTCAGAAGCTGCTACAAAGACAAGAACAATGTAGGGACATCAAGTAAAACTCCAATATAAAGGCATCAAACAGTTAAGAGACCGCTTACTGTAAAGAGGGCCAATTCAGATAATATATCACAGAAATCAAATATCAGATGATGAGTGCAGTGAAGAAACATAAAGAAGATATTAGCTGACATGAGATTGATACCAGATACACAACAGAACCATATAAGGGCATACCAATTTATGAATCCTTATATGACAATGGCGTTTTAAAAGCACCCCCCTCAAGCAACTAATATAGAAGAAAATATGGAAAGAGGAATACGGGAACCAAGATACCATGACTAGGCCTATTTAAAGCGCTTGACTAATTCCAGAGAGGGCATCAACAAGGATGAATCCTTACTGCAAACTAGTGAGCCACTCGCATTCTAGAACATGATACAGGAAGATAAATAGCATGAAAGAGATATTGTATTAACACATAAGAGAAAATTACATACTGTGAGATACTAGAGACCAGAATCCTCATTACAGTCATAACCCCTCCTCACTGAGACCCTACGGGCTCTGAAGCTTCATACAGAAGATATTACAGGATGTATATGAGAGCCTTTTCACTGCACAGTCTGCTGATAGAAATCTAGAACCTCTACAATGTCTTATTTTTCGGTCTTTATAGGAATGATGGAGAATTCTAGAGGAGGAGGTAGCTGAAACACAATTAATGACTCAATTTGAATAAAATGGCGGAAAACATTCGCGCCCACTCTATGAATGACTAATTGTAAATGACTGTACTAGACAACCTGTCTATGGAAATAAATGCTGGGAGATAAAAATCTCCTTATATACAAGATAGAAATAATAAAATATATACAATATGTTGCCCGCGGCTGAGGGAAAATAAAGTTGCCGTCTCCAATTTGAAATAACCGCATTTCATCAAGTACTCTCGGCCCTTGGCTTTGGATTTGAATCTTGGATCTTTAATGCGGGGCGAATTTATTTGGAGGGTTCTGGGAATGCATTTCTTTGTCTTCTTTAATGGTGGTCATTTCACGCACCTGCCCTCAACTTCTTCATTAAATTTCATTCACAGGAGATCGTCTTTTATGGGCCCCAAACCCCCGCAACAGAGAAAAGGATTAAAAACCACTCTCCCCGTTATATTGAAACCTGCAAAACCCACAAAATATTAGAGAAAACCGACACAGATGGAGGCGGGGACAATGGATACATGGTCGACAGGGGAAAATATATACGCAGAGTGGTGGAGGAGGAGCAGTGAAGGTGTGGATTAAAACAGGCAGAGCGCGAATTTCTTATGTAACATAGTCTGGACGAGAGGGGTGAATAAAAACTACGGGTATGGATGAGAACATATGCACACACACATATATTTATATATACAATGGGACGACACCACGGAAACATGGGGGCACGACACATGGGCATACGGGGGACTTATGGAGGATTGACGTGGTGACGGAGTCAATGGGTGGAAGTAGGTGAGAGCGACATGGTGGCGGGCCATAGGACATGGCGGACGTATGTTAACGGGCGGGCAATTCTGGTACACCTCCGCCGTTGGATAGAGATCGGAAGATCCAACGATTCACATAAATTCTGCTGCCCGGCGATTGTACAGACATTAACGCGCGGGGGAAGCGGTTTTAGAACCCGTACCAACGACACGCGGCACTTTCTCTATGGGATCGCTGCCCCCGCGGTAAATACCGCTGCTTCAATGAGAGTGGTGCGGGGGAAAACCACCAGTTTCAGGCACGCGGGGCCCTCCATAATAAACGTTCACCTCCCCGTTGGTTTATTATATCGGACGGTGGATATCGCGCCCGAAACACAAATGATAAGCTCCCCTCTTTCTTTTGGCCTGTGGTCCTGAGGCTCGGGTTGTATGACAGTAACAAGGGGAGGGGCTTAGGACTTGGGGGCTTCGGCCCAATATATTTAAAATGCGGGTTTTAAACCTTTGGACAATGTATTTCGGGGCGGAGAAGATGGCGATGAGCGCGACATGGGGGTTTTTGACCACAAAGACATTGGAAATAGGTTTAAAAGGAACTGGTGGCCAAAATTTAAATGGAGGAGGGAATATGTACAACATCGGCTCCATCTGGGGATGACATGTTCGTCCTCGGGCATGTCGAGAACACGCAAACCACCAAATAGTTCACTCTGTTCTTCCATTCCCCTGCGCTTCTCCTTCAGGTAATTATCAGCATCTTTTTTCCTTATAAAGATTAAAAACCAAAACAACTTATGTACAGTATATACAGTAGGGCATTTCCAGCCTGGGTCAGAATTGAAAATATGGCTTGAGGAATTGGCCATTCACAGGTGCATCCAAAAAATCACCCTGTAGATTTTCTAAAGAGAAGGTGTTGTTTCTTCCCAGCTTTACTATCTTGAATGGCCCAAACCATAGCGGATCAAATTTAGCGTGCTTGCCCTTTTCTGCTCTGCGAACATCCCATCTAAGAACTAGGTCTCCAACTTGAAAACTTCTATCCTTTGCATGCTGATCGAAGACATTCTTCATTTTTTCCTAGTATTCTATCAATCTCTGATCTACCTGGTTCCTTGTTTCCTCCAATTCTACCAGCTGGTTAATTCTTCGGATCATGTCATCTGGTTCTTCCTGGTTTTCCTGCATAAAACGTGCCACTGGCAATGCCAATTGCAACAGAAACACTGTAGCCCGCCCATACACCAGCTCATAGGGTGACTTCCCTGTTGCTATTTTTCTGGTTATCCTATTTGCCCATAGAGAAAACTTCAATTGAGAGTCCCAGTTTTTCTGATTTTCAGCTATTGTTTTCTTCAGAGCCCTTACCAGGGTTTTATTAGATGATTCGGCTAAGCCATTTCCCTGGGGATAATAAGCTGTGGAATGAGTCAGGATGATATTATACCTTCGACAGAAATTTACAAATCTGGAAGATTTAAAAGCTTGTGCATTATCAGTTACAATTCTAGCAGGACAGCCAAACCTAGATATGATATTATCCTCTATAAATCTCATGATTACAACATCTGTGGCATTTCTGGTTGGTATGGCTTCCACCCACTTCGTGAAATAATTTGTGGCTGTCAATATCCATTTATGTTGGCCACTTGATGGGGGATGTATCTCTCCTATAAAATCTAATCCCCATTTCTGAAAAGGTTCATTTACATGAATAGGAATTAGGGGCAATGCTGCTAATTTCTGTCTTTCTGCAAATCTTTGGCATTTGTCACATGCTCTGACCCAAGCAAAAGTATCTGAATACAATTTTGGCCAGTAAAAACCAGCCTTCAAGATTTTATGAGTTGTGGCCCTCCAGCTGTAATGTCCTCCACATATCCCCTCATGAAATTCTGTCATTACATTTTGCACTTCATTTTCTGTGAGGCATAACAGCAATATACCGAGAGGGTCCCTCCAATAGAGCTGTCCATTGGCAATTACATATTTCTAAGATTTCATCCTTACAGCTCTGTATTTCACTTTTTCACAGCCCGAAGGGCAGCTGAGTGTTAAAATATATTCAACTATTTCCTTATACCAGGGACTAGTTAAATATTTCATGTGTATTTTTTGAGTAGCCATCTCTAGTCCATGCTGCTCTTCTTCTTTTTCTGATTCTTCACCTGCTATCACAGACAGATTAATGCCCAAATCTTGATGATTTGATTCAGATAACATCTTGGCAATTCCCTGTCCTTTCACCAACTTAGTAGGCCTTATATCCAAATCATACTCTTGGATTTTTGCAATCCATCTTCCCCTTCTACCTTCGTCGTCTCCCTGAACCAGAATGTCTTTGACTGCTGCAATAGGGACATAAGCTGTAATGTGAGATTGCAAAACATAAACTCTGAAAGATTTAAGGGACTTTACCAGGGCATATGCCTGCTTCTCCAGTATATTATATTTCAATTCAGCATCATAAAGCACTTGACTGAAGAAAGCTATGGGTTGTTCATATCCCTCTTCATTTTTCTGCAATAACACTCCAGCAATTGTATGAGGTGAAGCAAATGAGAAAATCATAAATGGCTTTTTGTAATCTGGCCCTGCTAGCACAGGAGCTTCAGCAAATGCCTGTTTTATCCTTGTGAATGCATCTCTAGACTCCTGGGACCATTTGACTTCACTATCCTTTTTCAACATATTAGTTATATGCCTAACTATCTCAGCATAGTTAGGAATGAATCTTCTTAGAAAATTAATTCGGCCCAAAAACACCTGTACTTCCTTTTTATTCCTGGGCAGAGGAATGGTATTTATCACTTCAACTCTTTTAGGGTCTATCTTCACACCATCTTTTGTTACAATGTGCCTTAAAAGTTTTCCCTCATCTAATGCAAATAAATATTTTTGAGGATTGAGGGACAGGCCGTACCTTCTGCATTTCTCAAAAGTTCTTCTCAAATGCTCAATATGCTCATCATCATTCTTTGAGAACACTGTGATATCATCAAGATACACTACCAAAAACTTGTCCTGTTCTCCCACAAAGGCTATATCCATTGCCCTTTGAAAAGTGGCTCCTGCATTGATTAATCCGAATGGCATCCTGGCATACATAAAGGTCCCCCATGGTGTAGTGAATGCAGTTTTCTTCTGGTCTTCTGGGAATACAGCTACCTGATTATAACCAGAAAATCCATCCATCATTGACATTCTGGATGCTCTCACCACTTTCTGCAGAATGTGGTCCATCTTAGGCAGTGGGTAATTATCTTTGAGAGATGCCCTTTTCAAATTCCTGAAATCTACACATAGCCTTATTTCTCCATTTTTCTTTCGAACAGGAACAAGATTTTCTACCCACTCTGAGTATCTCAATGGCACAATTATCTTGGCCTTCAATAACTTCTTGATTTCTTTTTCAATTGAGGGAAGCAGCAAGGGGTTTATCTGTCTGAGCTTCTGCTTGTAAGGCTTTGCATCTTCCCTCAGTGGAATCTTATGCTGTATTATATTTACATCAAAAGTTTTTAGGTCCTGATAGGACCAAGCAAAAACATCTTTGTAAGATTGAAATAACTTCAAATATTTTTCTTTATAATCTTCTGGGACTCTCTTAGATAATTTGATGATTTTGGGATCGACATGAGTACCCAGATTCAAATCTCCCACTTGATCTTCTTCCGTTACTTTGTTTGGCTGCATTGGAACATCATCTTTGTTAAATAATCTTTCTAGAGGCACCAGCCCTCTAGGTATAACATTTCCTTTCAGCTGCAGCACTTTGCTTCCTGCTATGTTCTCTTCCCATTTGCTTTCTGCAATATTTTCAACTTCTTCCTCCTCACTATCATCAATTTCTATATTAGAGAATTCTCCTACTGTCTCCATGAATCTCTTCATTTGTTCATCATCTTCAAACACTTTCCAGTGCTTTATGTTGTCTGGGATGGATGGTCGGTAACGTACCTCCACTTCATATCTTAAAAGTGGATTCTGAGGAGGACGAAATGTACTGGCAGCAACAGCAAGAGAATCTGCTATTCTGTTCTGCTGCCGGGGCATGAACTGTATATTAAATGCTGAGAAGAAATTTTCTATCATGTCCCATACTTCGTTTCTATATGCTCTGAGCCGGGGATGCTTAGTCTGACACTCATTTTTAATCTGCCTCACTACCAGCTCAGAGTCTCCAAACACTTTCAAACATTGGATGCCCATGTTTCTAGCTGTCTGTAGTCCCAGTAATAATGCCTCATATTCAGCTACATTGTTTGTAGCCTCATATTCCAATTTAAAAGACAGTGGCACCCATCTTCCTGTAGGAGAAATTAATAATACTCCAGCTCCATTGCCTTCTCTTGAGTTCGCCCCATCAAAATGCAGAGTCCAAATTTCTGATTCATTATCTTCTTTAGGCTGCTCAGCTTGGATCTGACCAAAGAGGGGCTCATGAGCATAATTTTGATTTTCTTCTAACATAAAACATGAGAAGTCTCCCTCTTTGTTATAAACCGGATAATTCTCCGAGCAGTCAGCCTTGGTTACCATTTTAACAAATCTAGTTTCTCGGTACAACCTCCTTTCCTGCCCTCCAAAGACTGGGACAATAGCATATGTTAAATCCAGTTTAATTGACCCCCCAATCTTTGTACCCCAGGACCTTGATAATAGCATGCCAAAGCGAGCTGGGATATCAGCAACCACAATGTCCATGACTACACTTTTTGCTGGGATTTGAGCTAAATTGACCACTAAATCTTTAATCATTCCCAAGCATTTTACTCTTTTAGAATCAAATGAATATAAATCTTTGTATGGTCTTGTAATTTGCAGTCCTAGTTGTTCCATGACAGACAAAGGCATAAGATTATGGGAAGCCCCAGAATCTAACATACAATTATGTAACAGCAGGTCATGAATGACTAGGGATACATAAAAAGGAGGAGTAGAAGGGTCTATCTCCTCAACATGTGGGCCAAAGACTACCATGGGTCTTTCTTCTTGAAGATTTAAACTATCAGGTGAAATTGGTAGCTCAGGAGGAAGTATGAAAGAGGTAACTTGAGATTGATATACAGGATGTTTTAATAACTCGGTCAGAGGGACAGGAATCTTAATCTTCTCAAGCTCTTTTTGCAAATTGAAAGCAGATGTGGGCTTTTCTATCATGGCTTCTTTTGACTCCCTACTTTCATCCGAAGTCCTAATTTCCTTTGACACTGGCCCAGCATTAGGAGGACTGACTATTTTTGAAGAAGAAGGAACCTGATCATTTGACTGTAAGGGAATGTTTAAAGGATTCTTACCTTTTTCTGCATTCTTCTTTGTTGCTGATTCTTTAGGAGCAGATGCTTCTTTCTGAGGAGGCTCTTCTTCTTGCTCCTGAGTTCTGGTCCTCTTCCTTGATGATCTGAGATCATATTTGACATTGAACTGTGCTTGCATGAAATCAGAAAATTTCTTATAGTAATGGTCAATCTCCGCTTCTTCGTCTTCATCTTGTAGCGGGCACTCCATGTCATCATTATTCGAAAAAACCAGATTTGAATCTTCTAATCCGTAGGTTGTATCTCCAGTGGAGTCATCTGTTGGTCCTTCAAGGTACAAGGGATGAGGTACCTGGTCTTGTTGTTCCTTTGTTTCCCTTGGCAATATCTGCAATGGAGGCCTTCTATACTGGGGATTATATCCTCTGTTTGGAGCATTATAATAATTCTTGGGAGCCGCATTCTTAGCTTCTAGTTCAAGCTTGACCATTTTCTTTATCATTTTACTTATTTCATCCATTTTATCTGAATCCTTTTCCTGATTAGAGGTGGAGACCTCTTCTTTTCCTCTCCTCCTAGTATCCTTTTCAATTTCTCCTTTTAACTTTTCAGTGGAGGCAAAGTTTGCTTCCAATTCCAGAGCATCTCACTGTGCATCATCCAAAGTGGCAGGTTTTCTTTCTCTCAATGCGAAGCCAAAATCAAACTCAAAGGCTGCTATGAAAATTATCTTGGCAGCAGCTTCATGGGGCTTCATCTCAGGGGGCAGGCTCAGGTATAGCTTATTGAATCTTTTAATAAAGTCTGAAACCCCTTCATTCTCTTTCTTCTTCATAGTATTAAATTCAGTGAGACATAGCCCGTGATCTTTCTTTTCTCCCCACTTTCTAAGGAAAGTATTCTCCATGATATCCCAGGTGGTTTTTGAACGGGCTCCCAATGTTTTAAACCATTTTCTTGCTTCCCCTTCCAAAGACTGCACAAATAATCTCAAGACCACATCCAGGTGTTCAACATTTAAGTTCTCTGCAAAAGAGCAGAAGGTCTCGAGATGTTTCTGAGCATCGATTTCGTTTTCACCATTAAACCTTGGCAGGATCTTCAAATAATCCCGTGGCATATCATTAAGCACTTGAGGTAGGGCCAGAGGGGCATATTTTTTCAATAGAAAAGCAGGAACGTTAGCCATTGGAGGAGGTGGGAGTTGTACAACAACTTGAGATACAGATGAAGGCAAAGGAGTAGGAGGAAGTGGAGTATGAATAACAATGGGAATATATTGCACAGAAGACTGAGGTGTAGATGGGAATAACTCACGGTTAACAGCAGTAACTTCTGTGACCTCTTTAATTTCCTCAGCCTCGAAAGCAGGATGAGACTCTTCTTCAATCCAGGTACTTCTTCTACGTGGAGTCTCTGAGTAAAACTCGGGATTTTCTGTTCTAACTTCTTGAGAAGAAGAGGGTGGATAATCTTCAACGGAATATTCAGGGTTTTCAGCACGGGCTGATTTCCTCTCCTTCCAAACTCTTTTATGAATAATCTTCTCTGGGTCAGACACGTAAGATGCTTTCGACTGAGATGTATCTGACCTCAAATGTGGCTTTCGAGGAGCCAGGACTACCAAATAAACTTATCAAATAAAGACCAATGGAGTCGCCAAGGTGAGAGATATGCAACTCTTCAACTCTCTGTGCTCACCTGATTAGAGAGTGAAAACAATTTGTCGAAACCCAGGGAAACTAATATTCTTGAATTCGTTCCCTGGCAACGGCGCCAGAAAGATGTTGTGGATGGTTTTGTCACCCTCCTAGAGACAGCCTAGAGTTGCTATAGACCAGTGCCTAGGACATCTTAATATAGCAAGGAGCCCTTTATAGTTTGGGTTGTCAGTCCAAGAACTCACTTACTATCTCTTGTTTAATCAAGGAAATTAATTTTGAATGGGACCAATCTCTCTCAGAAGCTAGTACAAAGACAAGAACAATGTAGGAACATCAAGTAAAACTCCAATACAAAGGCATCAGACAGTTAAGAGACCGCTTACTGTAAAGAGGGCCGATTCAAATAATATATCACAGAAATCAGATATCAGGAAGTGAGTGTAGTGAGGAAACATAAGAAGATATTAGCTGACATGAGACTGATACCCAGATACACAACAGAACCATATAAGGGCGCACCAATTTACGAATCCTTATATGACAATGGCGTTTTAAAAGCACCCTCCTCAAGCAACTAATATAGCAGAAAATATGGAAAGAGTGAACATGGAACAACATATCATGACTAGGCCTATTTAAAGCGCTTGACTAATTCCAGAAAGGGCACCACTTAAGATGAATCCTTACTGCAAACTAGTGAGCCACTCGCATTCTAGAACATGATACAAGAAGACAATTTGCATGAAAGAGATATTGTATTAACACATAAGAGAAATTACATACTGTGAGATACCAGAGACCAGAATCCTCATTACAGTCATAACCCCTCCTCACTGAGACCCTACGGGCTCTGAAGCTTCATACAGAAGATATTACAGGATGTATACGAGAGCCTTTTCACTGCACAGTCTGCTGATAGAAATCTGGAACCCTTACAATGTCTTCTTTTTGGGTCTTTATAGGAATGATGGAGAATTCTAGAGGAGGAGGTAGCTGAAGCACAATTAATGACTCAATTTGAATAAAATGGCGGAAAACATTCGCGCCCACTCTATGAATGACTAACTATAAATGACTGTACTTAGCAATCTGTCTATGGAAATAAATGCTGGGAGATAAAGATCTCCTTATATACAAGATAGAAATAATAAAATATATACAATGTGTTGCCTGCAGCTGGGGGAAAATCTGCTGCCGTAAGAGATTTGAAATCATCTGCATTTCTGTACTGTACTCTCGGCCCTTGGCTTTGGATTTGAATCTTGGATCTTTAATGCGGGGCGAATTTATTTGGAGGGTTCTGGGAATGCATTTCTTTGTCTTCTTTAATGGTGGTCATTTCACGCACCTGCCCTCAACTTCTTCATTAAATTTCATTCACAGGAGATCGTCTTTTATGGGCCCCAAACCTATGCAATAGAGGTTGTGAATTAAACCACTCTCCCGTTAAATTAAAACCGCAAACCCACAAAATATTAGAGAAAAACAGCACGATGGAGGCGGGGACGAAGTGTACATGGTCGACCGGAAAATATATATACAAAGTGGTGGAGGAGAAGAAGTGAAGGTGTGGATTGGAAATAGGCGAGCGCGACCCTTATGTAACATAGTCTCGGATGCGAGGGTGAATAAAAACTACGGTATGGATGAGAACATATGCACACATACATATATATATATATATATATATATATATATATATATACGATGGGATGACACCATGGAAACATGGGGGTACCATACACATGGGCGTACGAAAGGACTTATGGAGATCAGACGTGCTTACGCAGTCAACGGGTGGAATTGAGTGAGAGCGACACAAGGCGGGGCTGTAGGACAGAAGTGACGCATGTTAATCTGCCAGCTTCGGTACACCTCCGCCGTTGGATAGAGATCGGAAGATCCAACGATTCACATAAATTCTGCTGCCCGGCGATTGTACAGACATTAACGCGCGGGGGAAGCGGTTTTAGAACCCGTACCAACGACACGCGGCACTTTCTCTATGGGATCGCTGCCCCCGCGGTAAATACCGCTGCTTCAATGAGAGTGGTGCGGGGGAAAACCACCAGTTTCAGGCACGCGGGGCCCTCCATAATAAACGTTCACCTCCCCGTTGGTTTATTATATCGGACGGTGGATATCGCGCCCGAAACACAAATGATAAGCTCCCCTCTTTCTTTTGGCCTGTGGTCCTGAGGCTCGGGTTGTATGACAGTAACAAGGGGAGGGGCTTAGGACTTGGGGGCTTCGGCCCAATATATTTAAAATGCGGGTTTTAAACCTTTGGACAATGTATTTCGGGGCGGAGAAGATGGCGATGAGCGCGACATGGGGGTTTTTGACCACAAAGACATTGGAAATAGGTTTAAAAGGAACTGGTGGCCAAAATTTAAAGGGAGGAGGGAATATGTACAACACTCTTTCAAGCTCTTAGATCCTGCTCAACTTATAGATGAACTGTAGGTTTTTTTGCAATCAATTCCTTTCCAATAATAGGAAATACATGTTTCCAGTAATGTAGATGTCAAATGGACACTTGGATCCGAAGCTTGACACATGTAAACTCTTCTAGAAGGCACTGGCCAAGTGGAGATTTTGGAACAATGATAATTTTTCTCCCAATGTGACCAACACACCTGTGAATGTCGGGAAGTGCTTTGAAGAGCAACCATGCATGGGGCTACCTACATATGCAACGCACTTAGGCCCCTTAGAGCCTGTGTTGGTGAGCTCTCATATGATATATAATAAGCTTCAAACCTTGGAAACCTTTGCTTGATGAAAGTATTGCTTGATTTGTCTTGTTTATTGTCTTAGGGCATGTAGTAACTGAAATGATAGGGAATGATAGACCCTTGATAATTTGTCCTAGAGATGATGTCCACTTAACCGGGTCATTGGGAATGGTTCCCAAATTGACCTATAACAATTGCCCCCTAAAGCATGAAATCTAAATAATAAGAACATTTGATTGAGATGTTTTACACTGTGATGTGCCTGGAAACGAAGCGGAGTGGTCAACTGCATCAATATTACAATACATTACATTATGATATATCCTCTTTGATCATAATTGCTAAGGGTAGGAATTCCCATGTTCAACACATAAAACAATCTAATAACATGTACATAATTCAGAAAGTCATCTTCATTGGAATGTTGCCCAGATGCAGACATGCCTACAGATATAGGCCCATGTTTGGATGAAAATATGTATGTAAGGTCATCGTACAGATGATGTGTACAAAAATCTTGAAATCATAGCACGGATGGATGAAAATAGATCCGGGGTCTTCTTATCTCGTTCACTCGATCATTCAGGTACAAGTCTAACCATGCGAATATATGATTTGTAGTCGAACATGGAAAGGCATCGTTTGATTACCAGCCAATGATGTGAACTGTTAACAAACGCGAGAGAACCACCATTAATTTCAATGGCCCTCAAGGTACTACAGTACATTTTGTAAGGCATGAATAGATGATTTGATGTCGAACACCAAACAAAATCTTTTGGTCAAAGGTACAGAAGTGAGGATCTTGTTGATGCTATAGCAAGCCTCATGGTACTGGAATTTGATGTTTCTAAGTGAACTTCCTGGATATTGATTTTTCATCAACAGGAAGTCACCTTATTGAAAAACTGGAGTTACTGATTTCGGAGACAAGGGTATGACTTGATATAGCAATTTTCAGGGATGACGGTCATGAAAATGAAGGTTTACGAGTATCGCAGAAGGATGAGTTTTTTTAATCACTGGATGACTTCCCTTGAACATATCGGCGACACTATGATGAGTTGGCAGCATTGAACCAAAACTGAAGTGAAGGTATGATGAACCATAGGTTTGAATGAACTGTCAAGATGATTATGCAACCCAAACAGTCACGGACATGGAGTGAAATAAGTGTCATGTTCAAGAGCGAATTGCTACCAAAAAGAAACTTTACTTATTTTCCCCGGTCATTTTTCGACCAGTACCTCTTTATTTTTTAACAAGCTTGAGGAGGATAACATTTGGTTGATCTATAATTCAACCCTTCGGGCGAACAAATTATCGCTATTTAATAATTTAACGAGTCTAACGATGAATGAAAGTCGATTCTTGCCATGATCGACAAGCCCGTCGCTATTTTATGTTTTAACGAGCTTAACAATAGTGATAGCCTTGTCCTTTTTCATATTTAGAGAGTCTGAAAAAGAGGACGAAAGAGAACTCCAAAAGTAATTTTTCATAAATTTTCCACTTAGACCCGAAAAATTGTAAAATAATATCTGAGAGAACCTCTTTGGTCACGTTTAACCAAGGTATTCATTTTTCGTAAATAATCTATCTCAGTCCGGAAAAGGGTTAAAATTATACTGAGTAGATATCAATTCATTTACTTTAACGAGTTCGAAAAGACAAGTGCTCGACAATCTTTTCACAATATTGGAGTTTGAAAAGAGTTGAAAGAAGACTCCGGAGGTTCCTTTTTTGCTATTATAGAAGCTCAAAAAAGAGATAAAAGTGCACTTCAAATCCTTTTTCATTTTTGACAAAGCTTGAAAAATAAGGAGAAAAAGTATGATTTGTGGTCAAGTCATTCTTTGAATAAATCTGCACGACTAATCTGTTCATCAGTTTTATTTCCTGTGCAGAACAACATCAAATGGATTAAAAATACCTGTTTCATGATAAAAAAATAGTAAAACTATAGTCATAGCAATAAATTTAACTTGCAAACAATTAAATGACTGTAAAAAGTAGTTTAACTATTCATTTTTACCATTCCATAGTTACCATTTGCATTTTGGAGCTCTGAACCTGATTTTTCCCCCAAGCTTCAGTCGTTGATTATGGTCGTTTCTGTGGATAGATTTCATCGCCGTTTGATCTAGGTTAGTACCATGAACCTCCTCTTCCCTTTGGTATTTATTTCATTTCCATTCTCTACAAATTTTTATGGTTTTAAGGCCCCTAGGGTAAATTCTGCCCAAAATGAGGGCAACGCACCTCTGAATGTCGAAACCTGCGTTGCATAGTAGGTACAGTGAAGGGTACCTACATATGCAATGCACTGTCTCAACCCAAGTAGTGCGTTGGGTGCAGTTCAAGTTTTTGGTTTTCATGTTGTGCCCAAAATTTTCCTAGTTTTTGCAATGAATGGAATCTAATGGATCTCATGGTTGTATTTCAGGTTTCCATTGGATTATAATGACGATTAAATGGAGGGAAAGAGAACATGAAGAACAAGATATGGTTACCTTTAATGATACGGGTATTGTAAGAGCCCTAAGAGATTATGGACTACTTAAGTACTCTAAACTATTGAGCCCTAGGAGGCAACAAATATAACTCTTGGAGTTCTTAGTTCGAGCATGGGATCCGACGATAGAGGAATTTGACATTAAAAATCAAGTGGTTCCCATAACTATTGAGGACGTGTATTTTCTCACAGGTTTGTCGAGGAGAGGTTTGCCCATTTCTCTCACAGGGTCTACCGTTGGAGGAGAGACAGTGAGGGGTTATGTTATGCAGTATTGTTATCCAGAGGAAGAACCTAGCAAAGATGGAAAAATAAACATCTGGGATGTCAGGGATTTACCTTTGAGAACCATCCTTTTCACGATCACTAAACTTGCTGGCACCGTTACACTACATGTAGCAAACAGATCATATATGCAGTATGCGCTAGAGTGCTTATAGCCAACAGTCTTCAACTAGTCTGAAGCTATTCTACTTAGATAAAGGAACAAATGAATAAAACAAAGGGAGGAAGGTAGAAATTTTTTAGTTATGGTTCAATCCTTATCTCCTTCGCTTTGGAATTGATTCCACTAATGCAACCACAGCATGTAACACTGGATATATTTAGTCCTAGAGATCCTCGAATGTAGAGATGGGTAGAACTCATGGGTCGACATGCAGGCCAATCGACCGTTGTGTTCTCTACTGCATTCTTCCCCTGGTTCTAGTGACAGATATTCGCCATCGATAACTATGCATACGCAGGCGTCGACTTCCGAGGAGATCCAGATTTAGTATTACCAGAAGGCGCTCAGTGGGGTGCAATAGGTAAGAATGTTTTGACCATGTTTTTTGATTTTTCTAAGGTTTAGACAATGCTTTTGTGTTTTTATTTCTTTCCAAGACTAAACTAAATTTTTGATGTAATGCAAATATCAGCCGTGTTCAACCAGTAGAGGAACTAGAGCGCAAAGTAGATGCACCATCAGAGAGGGATGTCGGGAGAGCAGTCCTTCAAGACCTTGATATGGCTCAGATTCTGGCTGAGCTTCAGCAACACATAGAGGGGTTGACCTTTGGGATTCCGGATTGCTGGATCGAAGAGCTTCCCATGCGACTGTAGTGACACACTATTGGTTTCCCTAACCGTTGGATGCGGTTGCTCTGTAGGATTGCTAGATCTATAGCATGTTACCATGAGCACCACTAGTTTACTTGTGACATTTTGCATACATTTTGAGGTCAGATGACCAATGTGTCTTGGGCACAAATTTTGTAAAAACCTATAACTATCTATCTATATGATTTCAGATTTTTTCCTATGTTTAATGCACAATCCTATTCAATGATGTGAATGTTTTCTTTACCTATGTCACAAATGTCTGTCTAAAACTTGATTAGCTAATGAATCAGTCAAAGTGTTCAAATTTCTGGAAATGTGTTGATATTGAACAAAATCAAAATGTCTTTCCAAAAGTCGAACTCTTAGGAACAATCTAAGAAGTGTTGGATTTCTAACAATATAAACACTAGTAAGTTGTAATACCATAAGTTGTGAGTCTAACCTTATGATTATGCTGTTAATACCAAATGAAATGGCATCAGAGAGAAGTTTGATCAACGCACTATACTCAGTGATATTGTTCGTCGATATACCAATACAAATCCCTTGAAAACTCACTAACTCATCGTTCGGAGTGAAAATGGCCCATGTTATAGAGGATAGATTCTGCATAATACGACTAGCACCATCAACATATCCAAAAAATGGTTTCGAAGATTAAGTCATCTGCGATGAAATGTGAAGCGGATTACTAACGTCAAGAAAACTCTAAAAATAAATTAAGATAATGAATGCAAATCAACAACATGTATACAATATAATACAAAAAATTACTACACTCATGATTAAGCATAGTAACGTTTCAAATACAACCCATTTCTAGGTTGTGCCAATGGAATTCCATCGTAATCAACTAACTCATAGGCACCCTTAGCAAGAAGTCTTTTGACAATATAGGGGCCATGCCACAATGGCTTGAATTTTCCTGTACCTATTACATTAGATTCTTGATCGTAAAGAAGGACCAAGTCACCCTCTGAGTAGATGCGAGGCTAGACATTTTTCTCATATTGTGCCTTTATACATGTCTTATGCACTTCGTTGGCCAATTGGGCTTCACGACGCATTTCATCTAGATGGATGAGGTTAAGGAGACACACTTCTTCTTCTGAGGTGTCAGGTAACAAGTCTATCGCGAGTTTTAACGATGATATTTCACATTGGATTGGTAAGATAACTTCCATACCATACACCAATTGAAAAGGAGTAAATCTTGTTGCGTTTCTCATCGAGGTTCGATACACACACAAAGCGGAGTACAGGATCAAATGCCAGTTCCTTTTACAGACACCTATCATTCGTTGAAGCATTCGTTTAAGAATTTTTTTAATAGCCTCGGCTTGTCCATTTGATTGTGGATAATAAGGAGTATAAATATCATGTGACAATCCTAACTTGGCAGTCAATTCAGACATCATATGGTTGCAAAAATTATTCCCATGATCTGTAACTATAGCCTGTGGGACCCCAAACCGTGCAATAACGTGGCCCATTTGGTAAAATAGTCGACTGCGACAATCATATAACCGTGCCCCCCAGACGAAGGAGGGTTATAGGTCATGAAGGCAATACCCCATTTCGTAAATGTTCCAACAAAGACAACAGGATGCATTGGCACTTGTAGTTTACGGATTTTACGATAAAAAATCTGGCATGCATGACAACTTTTGACTGAGAGGATGCAATCTCGAAAAATAGTAGGCCAAAAGTAAACAGTGCGGAGTATCTTCTACGCGGTATCATATCCAGATAATTTTCCACCAAAAGCCCCAGCATGACAATCATTTAACACTTTTTCGGCCTCCTCATGAGTGAGGCACCTCCTTAAAATGGTATCGACACCACGACGATAAAGTATATCACCGACGATCAGATAATATTTGGATTGGTATCAAATATGTCGCTGTTCAGAGAGAGAGGTATTAGGTTGAAAATCTTGGGTTTGGAGATAAATGATGAAATCCCCATACCAAGGATCAGATGATCCGATCAGAAATAGAGACTCATCTGGAATATATGGTTCCGACATAGTAGCAGTAATATCAGAGGGAAGGTCACAAAGAAGCTTAGCCAAAACTAAAGAATTCTTTGACTTGGATTTGATGAATTCCAAATCAAATTCTTGCAAAATGACAATCCATTTTGAATATCCCCCCCCTAGCAATTGACATGATAAGATATAAGTCATGGGGTTGCAATACGAAACTATTGTTGTTTTTCGGAGTAGGATATAATGGCGAAATATTTGGACAACTTGAACAGATGCCAAGGCAAGATTTTCCATGTACGAGTACTTAAATTTCATATCATTGAGATTATGACTCAAATAATAGTCAGATGTTCAATTCCATCTTCTAATTGGACCAAAACCATAGCAATGGTTGTTTCATCCGTGACGATATATAGGAAACAATCATTTTGATAATTTGCAGGATACATTAATGACGCTCGGACAAGAGTGTCCTTGACAACCTGAAAAGAAGTTTGCACAACTTGATCCTAATGGAAGGGAACCCCCTTTTTCAATAATTGAGTAAATCCTTTAGCCATTTCGGAGTAGTTTGGAATGAACCTTCTCAGGGAGTTAGCCTTTCCTTGAAGTTTCCGTATCTGAAGTAAGTTTGATGGTGTAGGGAAATCAAGAATGGCCTGAAACTTCAGTGGGTCTATTCAAATTCATTATTTTGAGAATAAGAATCCAAGAAATCTACCAGAACCAACACAAAACACACATTTATGTGGATTGAGGCGTATCTTGTAGTGTCGGCAACGTAAGAAAATGGCTCTCAAATGCATCGGGTGATCAGTCCGATTTCATGAATGCACTGGTAAATCATCTAGATATGGTTGAAAAATGTGCTTGATGTTGTTGAAAGCATAATACATTTCTCTCTGAAAATTTTCCCCAATGTTCTTTAAACCAAACATAAGTTTTTTTATATGCAAATGTGCCCCAGGGACAGATGAATGTTGTCTTATGTTGTTCATATGGGCGGATATTGATTTGATTGTAGCCGGAAAATCCATCCATGAATGAGAATATTTCGAATCTAGCACAATCATCAATAATATGGTTGATAAAAGGAGTAGGATAGTTGTCTTTTGGACAAACATGATTAACATCCCGATAATCGATGCACACTCTAATGGTTCCTTGTTTTTTCATAACAGGAATGATAATGGAAACCCACTCAGTTAGCGGAACAAGGTAAATAAAACCAGCATGCAAAATTTTTTCAAGTTATGCTTTGATGGTAGCAGCTTTCTTTGGATGAATAGGACGAAGCCATTGACGCACCAGTTTGACATCATGATAGATATTAATAGTGTGTTCAACTATACTAGTATCTATGCTTGGCATTTCCTCGTAAGACCAAGAAAATACGTCACAAAATTCATGAAAAAGAGAACGATATGAATCAAGTTCTGATGGAGAATAAGATACACTGACATGAATATTTTCTACAATGCCAGGTTTGGTCGAAATATCGATAGAAATGGTTTCTTCAATATTTGATAAATTTTGCTCACTGTTAATTGCATTAATCGGTAAAGAATTCGAAAAGAAAGTTTTGATGGATGGGTGATATAGTTCACTGAGATTTTTTTCTTCATAATCAGGAAGATGGGAATGATGATGATAATATTCTCATGGTTCTCCTTCTGACATCATAGCTTCCAAAATATTTTCATTTGTCAAAAACTTTGAGGAAAATGGATCAAGTGGAGTACCAAAATTTAAGGAACGATCAACCCAAACACTCGGTGATGCTGATTTCAGATTTGTCGCCCAAGCAAAATAGATTGATTGCTATGCTAGATCAATAGGGATGGGTGGTAAAACATCATCCAACATAGAAAAATTAGAATCACCCGTACTCTCCCTTAAATCCAGATAGAGTGGAAGAGATCATGTAGCAGGTCTCTATACTTGCAATTTCTGCCAACGTCATGGGCGGCGGTAATGAAAAGGTTCCCATAAGAGTGGAATAATTTAAGAGTCGTACAACAATGTTCTGAATTTATAGTTGGGGTAAGTGAACAAATGGAATGCTTCCGGTTACTTGCAAAGAAGTGGCAAAAAATGATAATTGATTAATGACTGTGATTGTACCTTTATGTGGAAAGACAATCATTCTAAAGTATGTAGAAACAATGGTAGTCATTGCATATACCCATGGTCTTCCAAGTAAAATATTATAGTCAAGGGGTCCGTCAACAACCTCGACATTAATATTCACTGTTTTTCCCCCTAGTTCAACATGTAGGTTATTGATAATACCACAAGGTTTATATGTTCTTCCATCAAAAGCCTTCAACATCGTTGATGATTGTGATAACCACGGCGAGCCAAGTGAATTCAATAGTTTAGAGACATAATGCACGTAGATGCTCCCTCATCAATAATAGTGTGATGAAAAAGGTGATTGAGAACATTTAATTGTATGGAGAATGCCAATTCTGTTGGTAATTGTGGCACATAGCTCGTATGGTTAAAGACAACAAGATTAGAATCAGTTGGATCAATTCCACCAATGGCTAACAATAAAGCCTGTTTCTGGGAGGGAAAATTTTGTAATACCTCAAGAGTAGACTTAGCTAAAGGGGATTGAGCTAAATATTCAACTATATTATAATTTTGTGCAGCTCTTGCTTGAGGATTATATGTCGATTTATGAATTACTCCCTTTGGTGGCTTAATTGTCAATTCAGGAATAACAGTAGGTGGTACTGATTTAGTAGATGGATTTGTTGTCAAGGTAGTAGGTTGATCAGTGGTCGGACTACCATAGTCTTTATTACGCATTGACACCAAAATATCTTGTGAAGGTTTTGTGGTGGATAACATTAACACTTGGGAACTAGGAGCTAGATCCATAGCAACCAAATTAGTGTTTGGATTTGGAAATGGGTCCATCAACACAACTGATGCATGGGAAGTCTTGATGATTTTTGAGACTTCAGCATGGTGAGGAAAATCCCTAAAAAAATTTTCTTGATTACAAATTATGCATGGATAAGGAGGTTTCCATGGTCCAGACGGTTGATCAAATGATCTTTCTTGCGGGTTAGAAGTTTGATTTTTCTTTGATTTCCCCTTTTTCTTATTTCCTGGTTGCTTGTCACTTTTGCCTTTGTCAAATGACATGGCATTAATTTTGGAAGTAGGAGCAGGATCAGATGTAGTAGTGTGGTGTGTGTTTGCAGTACCTATCAAGTTGTCTCCGGCATGATAATCCTTTATTTGAGGAGGAACATTTAAATTAGATCGCGGCGCATTAGGGATTTTTTCATAAAGTGTGCCGGACTGAGTATAAATCAAGTCTAAATATTGGGCACGAGCGATAACTTGCTCTTCTATGACGATGCCACCTTTAGCCACATCCTCAATTATAGATGGTAACAGGGACTTAATGAACCATTCAGCAAAGAGCTGATCCAGAAAAAATGTCTTAACCATTCATCGACGACGACACCACTCATGAATATGATCAGAAATGTGAGTAGCATTAGTCTGTTTGAAGTTGGTCAAGAGTTCTGTTCCAGTTTTGTATCTGATTGGTAACTAGAAATGGGTCAAAAAGATAGTAGCTAAGGTAGTGAAATTGTCAAAAGAAGCTCTAGGTAACTCAATGTACCATTTAACAGCCGGACCTGTAAGCGTACACTGGAAAAGACGTAGTCGAACAAAATCATCATTAAGGGAATTTGATGAACACCATAAATGATAAGTCATTGCATGAGTCAACTGATCTTCTCCAGAGTTTCCATTGAATTTAGGAATATCGGAGGGTAATTTATGAGGTATCACCAGCCACCAAGGAGCATAATTTATAGGATCATTGGTTAATCGGTTTAAATATGGTAATTCTAAGGTTGCAACAAAAGGAAACTGTCTATTAAGGTCATGTTGAGCATAGCCAGGGTAAGATGGAATTTCTTGAGCAACAAGCCTGTGAGCACTAGCATACAGAATCTATTGTTGGTAACCCAGATAGGGGTTGTTTTTCATAGAAAACGCTTGAGGATTCTATGGACCAAAACCTGGATATGATACTTACTGAAATGAAGTTTGAGGCATTTGTGCCTAAGGCTGCCAAGGGGTTTGTCCACCAATGTTATTACCCAAATTAGAATAACTTGGATTCAGTTGATATATATAACCAAGTTGCGTTTGTGACATCCCATAAAATGGTACACCAACTTGTGAATAAATGATTCCTGATACAGGTTGTTGTAAATTAACCAAAGTATTTTGAGTCTGTGGACCCAACATTTGATGATATTGAGTTGAAGTACCCACTTGATAAGGTTGATTTACAATATTTTGATTATGTAATAGGGGTATAGATGTATTAACAAGTGGTAATGAAGTGGGTGTAACAGGTTGAACCAGTTGATACGAGTGTACAACCGTTTGTGGTTGGATAGGCAGAGTGGGTTTCCATTGACAAACATTCATGCCAACATTAGTTTGACCAAAAAATGACTGAGTACTGTCATATTGGGTGACCAAAGGTTGCCCCCCAGCATAAGGAGGATAATAAGACGTAAAATAATTCTCTCCAAATGCTGGGAGTTCAGTTGATATGGTACTTAAAGGAATTGACCCAAAAGGACCGACTTGATATTGCCCTAATGATGTATGTAATGAATCAAGCTGTTCAGTACTAATGATAGGACTACCAGTTAAAATACCAGATGATGACATTGGAAAAGACCATGATCGTGAAGATGCACCAGAGAAAGTGCCAGATAATGATTTGTAACTTGTTCGGACCGAAGGGCCACCGTGCAAATATGACTCTGGTGAGGTTGTGAATATCGACGAAGTAGCGAGGGTAGGAGCTGATGTAATTGGAACATCAAACCCGACAGAAGATGTTGGTTCAGACATGGCTGTTTGACAAAATGTATACCCTTGAAAATCGACGAGAGATTGAATGGGAATAGGATCAACAAAAACAGATGGAAATGATTGAGGAAAATACTGGTACAGGTAAAGGTCCTACCCAAAATGGGTTGAAGTTAAAGGTGTATCGTCTTGTGGGATTTTTTTAATCACAATTAAACCAGGAGGAATAACCTCACCGTCGGGCCCAAAATATATTTCAGACGGTTGACTGTGTGATATAGGAGTTTCAATAGCTACAAAACTTTGTGGGATGACCAAGGTAGGAACAACTTCTGGTTGTTCAACTTTAGGATTCAAATGTTCTGGCAAAGAAGAGATAGGATTTGGATCAATTTTTTATTGAAGAACGTCAGGTCCAGGAGGTATTGTTAGGTCCCTATATTACTAGTATAGTCCCTTATTTTTGTTAGTGTAACCCCCTTATTGTTATTATTGTACCCTTGTAACCCCCTTTTTGTTATTATTGTGCCCTTAAATTATTATTGTTAGGTCGGCTAGGATTACATTGTGGCCCACTAGGATTACATTTTGGCCCCATGGAATCCTATATATAGAAAAAAGGTTTTGTAATTTGAATCATCCAAGAATTTTTCATTCATGTAATGTATTGGAGGTTTCCCCCTCAAAGTGTCTTATTTCTAAGGCATTGATATCTCTTTTCTTCTTTTTTTGGAGCTAGTTTCACAACGATACCTGCTCTGGAACTTTCAGTGGATGGATCGTGACCACAGGTAGCTGTGAAGACTCCATTTCGACAACAGTAGACGAACCGGGATGTGTGGAAACAATTTGAGCTAACTCTAGTTTAAAAGATGATGTTTCGCTAGAGGTACAAATTGTACTTGATTCGGTAGAACATGATCACCTTTTCCTACCAGAAGTAACTTTCGGTGGTAAAAGTGGTTTTAAAGCTAATCTATGCGAATGACGGGGGATAGGATTTTGTTATTCCGCGATTACTGATTTATTTTAACTAAAAAAAATAAAATAAAAAGAGGGTAACACTAGGAAAAAGGGTTTACAAGGAAACTGTGAACTACAAAATACCTCCTGGTGAACCAAGAAGTACAGGAAGGTAATCTCCCCGAATGTTGTGTTCGGTGTATCACAATTTCAAGGCGGCCGACTCGGTTCACTATGGATGGATAGAACCTAAAATTTGTCCTCCCAGATATACCCGAAGGTACGTGGAGGCCCAAGTCCGTATTAGCACTGTCTAATGTGAAACCACACAGTGAGAACACCCCTTTATACTTATCGTACTGTAACACCGCCCGATATACCCGAAAGTACGTGGACGAGCTACGATATACTTACGTACGTGGAGTGAGGTATCACACTCGGAATGTATCGCAGACAAGTTAATCACAACTGCTATGTTTTACGACGCTAGAACACGTCTCTAGCCTAGACCTTCTAAATGTTATCGTTATGGTTCCAATGCGTTGTTAAGTAATTTGAGATTATTTTTATGTTGATCTTGCTTAAAAATTTTCCTTTCAAAGGTTTACCACGATGATGTGTATGAAATTCCTAAAATTCAAGCTAAGAATGATAAAAAAAATTTCACTTTCATCTTTTTCAATGAAAAACCTAGCTACTAAGGGAAGAGAGAAAATAATTTGTGAGCAAACAAATCAATGAATCACGAACTAAATGCAGATTTCCTAATGTTCCTTTTGCAAAACACAGATTGTTCTACATGCAAATGCAAGTTTTTCTTTTCAGTTTCCTTATTGTTATGAATGCAGAAAAGAAACTAGGTGCACTAAATCAACAATTCAAATGCTTTTTACTTTCGAGAAACAAAGAATACAAACAACAATTTGAGGAATTCAACAACAATTTCTCCTATCAAGGAAATGAAGATTTTACGACAATTTTCTATATCGAAAGAAAATAATTCTTAATGCGACCATAAAAAGTACTTTGAAATCAACTTGTTAATGATAAAGAAAAACTTTTTGAAAACATTATTGAACAAATTTTTAGTCAAAATAGAAGAAGTATATAGAGTCATTGGTCAATTGAGCATCAAAATTTTCAAAACACAGCAGCAAAAAAAATTGAAGTAAAATGCAAAGGCAAATTCAAGGGAATTTGGGTGTTTTCAGGAGTCAACATAGTCTCCAAGGGGAGACAGTGCTCTGCAACGCAGGCTAGGAAGGGAGACAGTGCTCTGGAAAGCGCTGTGTCCAGTCTAAGGGTGCGTTAGGCGCAGTATACAAAGAAAAATACTACTGTTTAACTCATTGTCTTTGCAAATTTGACTTTGAAAAATTTTAATCTTTATGAGTAACAACTACTGGGTGGATAAACAAAGCAAATTAGAGGCTTAACCACCTAGGACTAAGAGAAATTATCCCCCATGGAGTCGCCCATTTTTTGGGCCAGAATTGTAAATTACAGATAAATCACGCTTCCCTAGATAGGTGCTAGTCTAGAAAAATAGGTGAAAGAATATACGACTATTTTTCCTAACTCAGAAAAGATATATAGAGAGGATTGGAGGCTTACTTGTTCAGTCGCTTCCAAATGGCTCCTTCTGTTGCTTCTGTTACAGCTTCAAATTCAAGCGGTTTTTTGGGCTGAATGCTTCCTGCAGGAAAGAACACGAAAACAATAGAAGATGAAATAATATAGATATCTATTCAAGTTAGTTATATAAATCAGTAAAGCATAAACCTTACACATAAACCAAGATCTTACAATATGGAAAATCAAAGCCAATACAGATGCATATAAGGAAAAATAAGCAGTACTTTTTATTGATGATAGAAGGAGAGGTTACAACCTATTGACTGATTTGAAGTGACCTTCCAGCAACGTTCCCAAACCTCATCACAGTATAAATCTCTCCAGCAGCAGCTACACAAATCTAGCTCTCAATTGAAAATTATCTAGCATTTCTCTACTCAAATTCTTCCTCTTCAAGCACTTAGATCTATGCTCAATTTATAGATGAATTGTAGGTTGTTTTGAAATCAATGAATTTCCAATAATAGGAAAGACATGTTTCCAGTCATGTAGATGTCAAATGGACACTTGGATCTGAAGCTTGACACATGTGAACTCTTCTAGAAGCTACTGGCCTAGTGGAGATTCTGGAACAATGAGAATTTCGCTCCCAATGTGACCAACACACCTGTGAATGTCGGGAAGTGCTTTGCAGAGCATCCTTGCATGGGGCTACCTGCATATGCAACACACTTAGGCCCCTTAGAGCCTGCGTTGGTGAGATCTCATATTCTATATAATAATCTTCAAACCTTGGAAACCTGTGCTTGATGAAAGTCTTGGTTGATTTGTCTTGTTTCTTGTCTTAGGGAATGTAGCAACTGAAATGATAGGGAATTATAGACCCTTGATCATTGGTCCTGGAGATGATGTCCAGTTAACCAGGTCATTGGGAATGGTGCCAAAATTGACCTATAACAATGGGGAAGTAGAATCAATACTTGTTCATACATAGGTTTTTCCAGTACGGAATGAGCCACTTCAAATAGGTTCATTGCTCTGGCCCTGAATTCAAAAATCTAGCATGAACCATGTGAGCCCCAAGAAATTTACCAGACAAATTGATAAGTCGGGAATTATCGGCCCACCAAGCGAAACTAGTGGTTTCTTGATCACGACCAGCTAAAGTTATAGTTCCATTAAAGAGCGTTTCCACGAGGTAGGACCTGGTATCCGGGTCAATGACCATATGGTAGATATACCAAGTTACCCTTGCAAACACCAATATGTGATTACTATAGGAGATCAACCAAGATTGAGAGATAAGAATATGGATCCATTACAGTTTATGGCTCTTTTTCTTTCTGGAAGAGGAAGATCTAAGGAATTTCATAATTTTGGATTCAAATGTGGAAGGAAATAAGTGACAAAATATCTATCTATGGTATTATGGCATGTATAGTTTAGTGATACAGGTGGGTTTTATTCATTACATTATAAAATTAAATAGTTAAAGGATATTTGACATGGATCTCTGATCCATCCAAATCTCTATCTATTACTAAAGGGCCAGATACAATTATCAGATTCAGCACAATGAGCTACACAATAAATTCTATATCCATTTGGTTTTCTTTCACCCTCCATCGACTGAATGTATGAATAAAATGTTGTCGATATCAATCAATTTTCTTCTATTTTTTCTTCTTCAGGCTCCTACCCATTTGTATAGGTTCAATCAGGAAAATATGGCCTTGAGCAGCTAATATCTTTACAATAATACATAAAATAGATAGAAAACCCTTCAATATCTAGATAATAAAATTTGATACTAGAGAGGAATAAATGGACTAATCCATGTAACACATTTATTCAAACTAATTGCAGAGGGAATGAAGAGATGATAATAGAGGTTCAATTTTTGATAGATTTTTTTCTTGCTTTTACAACAAGAATTCTAGCTCTTAAATTAGGTGAAGCATTGTATGATGTATGAAATATTTTTTTGCTTTTCTTGGCCTGGCAATTGACCAGGCCAAACAGGTCAGAAAAAAGAGAGGAAAATAAATAACTATTTTGAACGAAATGAGAAATACAATTGACTAGATTATTCTTTATCCAACTGAATAATTGCAATATTCATTATATTGCCGATATAATTTGTACATACTATGGTATACAACTTTACTCCACCATTCATTTTGTTACACATGAACTCTTCCATCTTGGAGAGATAGCTGAGCGGACCAAAGTGGCGGATTGCTAATCTGTAGTACATATCATCTGTACCGAGGGTTCGAATCCCTCTCTCTCTATTCGTACATTATTGATCTCGAAAACGAATAACCCCGAATCTTTCTATGAAATGGAAAAGACCCATTGAGACTTCCTATTTTTCCCCTTTGAATAAGGATAAAAATGGCCAAAAAGGTCAAAAAAAAAGTTATACTTTTTTTCATTGCATAGCACAAAATGATAAATTTATCATTTTGACTGAGCATAACTGAATTAAAAGTAATATTTTATCTTAATCGGGAAAAAAATGGCCTCTGCTATGAGTTAGTGAATTTGTGGAGTGAGGGCGCCATAAAAATTGAATCTTTTCCTAATAACTGTGACCTATAATGTATAATATTTGAAACAACTCTAGATTCATTTAGCCCTAGTAAGCATAGGGTATCACATATTAGAAGCAAACAAGTCATATGGGCTCTAAAGAAAAATTGCCTTAGTCTATTTGTACTTCTATAAAACAAGTTGCGGGAAATGGTTAGACTCCTCTGTGTACTCTTGTTGTTGTAACATTCTTCATTAATAAAGTTTAGGCATCCGCGAAGGGTGCTGCCCAAACATCTTGACCAAGGTAGCTTATTGGATGCCTACCCCCTTGGTCTTAACTTAGACTATAAATTCTCTTGTGGCCCCTATGGGGAGAGTTTAGTGAGTTTGGTTAAGTTAGTTTTAGTTGTCTTTAATTTACTTAGGTTGTGAATGTGTGTGAACAAAAGGTGAACACGCACATGGTTTGAACATGTGGATATGCGGTGATCCTTTTCAAAATCCCCTATTTAAAATATGTTTGGTTGTTCCTTGCTCAAAAGAAAAACATGTGCGGATATGGGCTGCTTCCAATGTCTCTTAGTTAATATAAATGATCAACTATAGGGAGATGGTGAGTTATCAATAGAGAGTGTTCATATGCTTGCCTAGGATCACTCGAAGGTGCAAAGGAAGTATATATTACTTGCTCTCTACAGAAAATTCTATCCTGGTCCCGAATCCTAGTGAAAAAATTGAACTAAACTAATGAATTTTACTCTAGAAAAACAAAAAATATTTAGCTAAGCATGCGTTTACTTGGGCCACTTACTTTGGCTAATTAACTAGGTGTTTTTTGGTGCCTAAATTTGCAAAACATAAATTATTTCAGAATGAAAGTTAATTTTCCTCCTACGTAAACTATGTGTTAACTTTGCAAAAATCAAATTGAAATAAAACTAACATGTAAACTACTAAAACACAGCTAAAAGTGAGCTTTAACAAGTTGCGGGACACCTAAACTAGTGTTGGCAGTTTTATTATGGGCTTCCAGACACTTTACAAACAAGAAATAAATGGAAATAGTAGAAAAATACTACTTTTGGTTTCCGCGCGCAAAAGGCTAAGACAGGCACGAAGGCTGCACACAGGTCAGCTCTGAACGCGTACAATGGGGTGCGTCTGTCTGTAAAAAAGATGCTCAATTTTCCTACAAAGTAATTTTTTGGGAGCTCTTCAGGTTCAGCTTGTCACTGAGGGTGAATCAAGCAGTGAAGGAGAGAAAGGGGGCAGTTTCAGCCCAACTCCACAGAAAATAAAGAGGTCTCTACAAAAAAAGGCACAACCACATAAACTTGGAAATAAAAGTTAGTGGAGTCGCCAATCCTGTGTGTGTGTGTTTGGTGCATGAATGTACCAAATCACACTTGCTTAAGAGGAGTGGTTTTCCCTCTTAAGTTCTTGGTCATAGGCAAAAAATAAAGGGATTCAAGCAAGTTAGGGAGAATGCTAAGACATAAACATACTAAATAGTGAAGTAACATGCATATTCAAACATAAAAACTAAAATAAAACAAATAATACAAAATATCTAAATAGAGTCAAACAAATTCAATAATCCAAATGGTGGTGCTTACGTCCCTTCTTATTGAGTGCTGGTAGGAATGAAGGATGAAACTTTTACCCACTTGCCAAGGAGCCCTTAGAACTAGGGAGTTCTAAGTTCTGATGCAAGGATGTATTTACTTCCGAGCTACCTTGGCACAAAGTCTCCCTCTGTATACTCTAGTGGACTGGAGTTGTTGGATGGCCAACAACTAAGTCCCCTCTATTTCTATTCCGAATCAGACACCGTTGGATTGCTTGGGGCAATTATGGCCAACATAGCAATGTGTTCTCATATTGTTCATCTCTTGGTGGCCTTTTATAGGAGAATTAAAACTCTCCTTCCCTCTCTTGGTACGTTGATGGATGGTGACCCAGGAGAGGAGGGTGATTCCATTGTGTGCTCCATTGAGGTCCTAAGGAGGCTTGGGTGGCTATCCTTAGGTGGTCTCAAGTGTGAGATCAATGTCCTGGAGTGTGCCTTGTGGTCCTGGAAAGTAATTTTGGCCACTCTAAGTACCGCGCGAATTTTTGAGGGAAAGCTATGCAAAGGTGTGCTTATCGAAGAAAAGTGTGCGCAAAGGCGCATTTTTCTGGTTACTTCAGTGCGGAATTTGAATTTCCTCTTAGACCTAAGATATTTTTAAATACTTAAGATTCTGTAATGGGCCTCAGCCCTATAAATCTTTCTGCTTGACATTTAATAATGTCATCTTTTCTTGTCTGATTTTCCAGTGATAACAACTACGAATCACATACTTGGATGCCAAGCATACAAATTTGTATGATGATATTCTCTTACCCCAAAGTCCATTGTTGCAACTTCACTTTCATGATATGCATTTCCAACTCTATCTCAACCAACACATTAGCATCACAACATACCAATATCATCATGATGAACTAATTTCATACAATGACCTTATGCACAAAAACCTTTGACCATACCAATATAACTTGACCATATGCACCCACTTGAAATGTATAACCAATGATGAACAACCAATGCATGTTCAACATATAGCATCACATAAGAAATCTTACATGGAAAACACACAATCATAACCAATGTGTAAACCTAGAATAAGAAAGAAATTCATATACAACATGTAAGCAAGCATACACGGTCAATACATAAGCATGAACAACACATAACTAGAGATACATACATGATGACACATGTTCACAACAACACCATAAACCCTTCCATGATGACACAACTACCACCATGGCCAATAAAACACGGATGCAACAAGAACATATAGAACTCAAGCATACTAAACACATATGCAATCAACATAAATGCAGGATCACCACACTAGCCATCGAGTCCGATAGTTGAACCATGCTCTGATACCACTATGTAACACCCTCTTCCCACATCTACCCAAGTAGTCGTCCAACTGGGGTAAACATGTGACAAGACTCTACTAATATGAGATTCAACCTCCTATATGACCTTAAGGAAGTGGAATCGATGGAAACACCAAAAACACTCTTTACACTACATCATTGACATCCCTAGGAGGTAACCCAACCTTCTAGGGCTATGTTCCCTGAGGGGGGACTAATTTTTAGCCCCTTTAAGGCTTAGCCACAGGCTTGTAAGGGCAAGGGAGCGGCTATAGACCCTAGATCCACGGGCTAGCCTCGTTAAGCTAGCGGCTTAGGCCCAAACAACAAATTTCTGTGCCCGACATTGGGATTTGTGCCACATTTTCAGCCTCTAAGCTGAGGTCACTGCCCAGAACTTCTTATAACTTTAGGAGAGGGTAAATTAAATTATTACAAACATATGGAAGCAATTAGATCATTATGAACTCATCTGACCCCACCTAGCCATGACAGGAATTCCGTCAAACATGTCCCAAACATAGAAACTACAGACATAAACAACGAATTTAAAAAAATGGGTCTCTTACAAATATGAGAATGGCTAAGAAGAATTTCTCCCCTACATCATATAATACAATACAATCTATTAGACCATAGATACATTGTGCATTCATTTACAAGTAAAAACATGGATAGATCCATATCTCATCACTATCACAATACATGCTTATAACCAGTATAATACCAACATAAATACCATGGAGACATTAGCAATATAATACAAATATAAACCAGTGCATATACTCATCAAATACCAAGGCATTGAATCTTTCATTACTGAATGAAAGCCAACCTAGAATGGATCTCCACATTCCACCTGACCATAGACATGGCTTAGCAAAGTATCGCTTCATCCAATCACCCCTATGCCATATTCCAATCATGAATGTGGGACATCATAAAACACATCAATCAAGACTGAACTAGTGATCCAAAGACCAAACCGTCTCAACCCCAAACTAGTGATTCCACCTCACAGTCAAACATCACTAATCATCACAGATTGGTCTCCATCCAAGATGCTCCAGGGCTCTAGAGTGTTTGTTCCAACCAAGGCTCCAAGACTAGTAACTCAACCCACCTAGGGCTCCAGAGTATTTTTCCAACTGAGTCTCTCGGACTAGTAAACCAACCCACCTAGGGTTCCAAATAATTTTTCCAACCAAGGCTCCAAGACTAGTAACTCAACCCAACAACTATTTTCCAGGCACAGGAGCGTTTGTCCAACCAAGGCTCTAAGAACTAATAACTCAACCCAAAAACTAAGGAATCATTAGAACTAACCAAAAAACATAAATGGAAATAAACCCACAATACCATGGCTGTCCAGGAAATGGAAAGGCTAGGAAAATCCACATGCATACCCATGCATACAAAAACTAGTGAGGAAATCATACATGTAACTCGGTACCTGCACTGAAAACTTGTTGTAGATTATGATCCTGATGTCCTCTTCTGCTTTCCTACTTTTCCTTTTCTTTCTTGATCAAAATCTCCAAGTATGCCACACTCTCCAAGATTTCTCCAAGAATAATATAAGTGTCCAAGAGTATGAGAGAGAGAGAGAGAGATAATAGAATGAGAGCCGAGAAAAATCTTACCAATTGATCCTCAGAAGCCCTTTTATATAAGAGGCTTCTAATCTCTTCATTTCCCATTATTTTCCTTCATTTTCCTCCTCACATGCAACCTATGACCTTTCACCTTCCTTTTCTCTTATTTTTCATTGTTTTCATAAATAAAATGCTAATTAATGCCTCATGCCTTTCCAAAGCCTTTGCCTTTTCCTTTCCCAATTTCTTTAGCCATAATAAACCGAAGTGAACACCCGCTAGGATGTTTTTTCCCACCATTCATCTTGGAATATTTGCCACATTCACATGGTTATTATTTTTCCTTTATTAATTTTTATTACTTGAAATTTTCACTAGGGATGTTACAAGATTTCCGAGAGATAAAATTTTATCTTGATCATGATCAAAACCATCATCAAGGATGCGAGAAACTTACATAACCATCAATACGAGTTGAATTTCCTTGAAAACTTGAGGTAGTTCCAAGACATCAGAAGGTAGATCATCGAAAAATGGTGGCTTAGAAAAATTTGACAGTAGAAAATGCAGGGCCATAACCAGATGAGTCTATAAACAGATCACGACACCCATGATCAGAAATACAATTGTCAGAAACTAAGTCATCCTCATGATATGATGAATTGTAGAGAGGAGGAGATAGAAAACAAGAATTTTCACTCTCTGTTTCTTCGTAATGATTGGATGATGGATGGGAGAAATCTGGAAGAGAATATTTTTCCTCTCTGTGTTCATATGTAAAACTAACATTCCAAAATTCCTAAGTGTAATATGAATTAACGTCATCAGAAACTGATTCTTCGAAAGATACAAAAAGTATGAAAAAATCGTGAAAGACGTCAGGATAATGAGGGAGAGGTGAGAAAGGAGAAACATCAACTTTCAGCGCAAATTCTTGTTCAGAAATAGATCCCTACACATAATCATCGTAAATGAGATCACAAGGTTGCTGGTTAACACTAAATACATCCTAAATTTTATCTTCATCAACTGTTATGAAACGAGCTCACAAAATAGAAGAAAATATAGATCAACGACTTAGAAATCAACCTCTTTGGGGGGTCAAGCACATTTAAATTACATAAATGAACAATTATTTGATGATACAAATGACCAAACCTACCTTCTATATATATGAGTCTAAGGGGTCACAACATAACAATATGGGGACAACATGGGCACAACAATAACAATAATGGGGCTACACCTATGGGGCGCAATAATAACAATATGGGGAATACATGGGCACAACAATAACAATAATGGGGCTACACTAATAACAATAAGGGGCTACGCTAGTATAATAGGGACCTAACATGCCACTCTCCTTCAAACAAGTGTTGTCCTCAACGCTTGAGTAGTTATGGATGCTTCTGAATAAAAAATCTCATCCTTCCATGAGGAATCTTCAACTTGTAAGTTCTTCCACTTGATGAGATACTTTGAATTTGATCGATTTCATATTTGTCAAGTTCTTGTTTCCAGGAATGCTTCAGGTTCCAATATGATTTTTCCTTCGACGTCAAGTTCTGGAAATATTGTCTGAGCTGGGAGATTGCCACCTGTTGACCTTAAGAGACAATTCCTTGGCTGTGGAAAGGAATCAGTGCTTAAGACACTTTTTAAGTATCTCACAGAGATGATTATATTATGAAGTCTTTGTTCTAACCCTTTGGAAATTAATTATTTAAAACCCTTATAACTTTGAAGTAATAGAAGATTCCACAATGCCTTTAACTGCTGATATTTGAATGAAAAGAAGAACTATTGGGAAACTCAAAATAATATGTTGTAACACAGAATCTATTACTTTAAGTCTTGGAATGAATTTTCGAAGAAAGAAAAGTTGGAGTGAAGGAGCTCATATTAAGGTTATTTAACTCTTAATTACAAATGTAATTAAGAGACCGACAACTACATTACTTCACTTCATTCAAAGAAGAAAGAACACAATATGACACATGAAATACAAATCACCATCAACAGTTGCAGGAAACTTGATGATTCTTTCATTAATTCCTTAGAAAATAAGTACAAAATTGCGGTCTTCCAAAGGTCCAAAACTCGGAACCCTCCTTTTCATTTTTCCCTTCTTAAATATATTGAAAGACAGTTTGTAACTATCAAAACTTCTTGAAACTACCTAAACTACTTCTTTTTCCTATCAACTACTTTCATTACATTCGAGGGTAATATTACAACCTTGTTCTAAATACAGGTAGAAAATACAAAGAAATAAATATCATGATGTCTTGTGAACTTCTTTAGCTACTGATGTGTTGCGCTTTGATGCTGATGTGGATCTTTTTACTGCTGATGTAGTTTTCGGAATATCATCTACTATAGGTGGATCTTTAGGAAGAATGGTCATCCATCTTCTGTACTTCTTCTAAAGTTAAAAATTTGTCCTTGGGGAATTAATTAGCTTATGATGTTCCACTCTAAATGCAATAATTCTGGTATAAGTAGGTTTGTCCACAAATAATGTCTTGACCATCCATAGCAATTGAAAATATTTATGCAGGAAATTAATAACTGTTGTCCCCTTTAACACTGCAATTTTCTCATGAATGTTATCAACTTTTATTTTTGCATCCACCAATAGAGTTTCATAGGTTTCCCAGGACAATAAATTACCATGCAGGTCCCAGCAAGATGGCTAACCAACCCTGGTTCTCTTGTCAAATAAAGTGTTAAAATTCTTCACATCTTGCTTGATCTCTGTCAATCTCTTTTCTGCTGACTTCCTGTGTGCATTATTTATTATCACCTTGTTAATTTCAAGAACACATAATGTTCTATCTTTTATTTCGTGCTCATTTAGTTCTTGATCTCAATTGGAATTAATAAAATCTATTAACTTCTTAGCCCAAATGGCTCTATCATGCATTTTATGCTTGTCAGCGAGAACGAGCTCTCCAAGATCTCTGATTATAATTTTCTCCTCTCAAATAAGTACTAATGATTCCCAGACTGTTTTCATCACTCCAATAATCTCATTCCAAAGTATATGTTTGGCTTCAATCAGGGACATGTTCCCTTTCAAATATTCCTCGAGATACTTGACTTCTTCACAGATTGACTAATAATTTGTTCTATATTTGTCTGCAGTATCCTTTGATATAACAATTTCATTATATTTTCCCCTTATAACCTTAATATCTATGTCAAGATCACTTTGATATTTATTTCTATCAATTTCTTCCATCTTCAATTACATACTCAACTGTGATATATTTGCTGCTGGATTATCATTTTCAGCTAATAAAACTATTGTGCAAACATGAGAGTCGATTTTCCCCTATAGCCTAGTGAATGATTCTTTCAATTTGACAACCTCTTCATCTTTCTGTAACACCTGCTATAAAAGCTTCTCTTTTTCAGATTCAACTTCTACTACCTCAGATGCCATTGTGTGTTCTCTAGTAGGAAGTTTTAGCTTCTTTCTGAGTACACTTACTTCTGATTCTGCACTTTGTAATAACTTTTGCATAACTGATCTGTCAGTGGGGTATACTCCAATTTTGATAATAATATTCTTTAATTCTTCATTCTGATTAGAGAGATCTATGGAATTAGCTTTCTCCAACTTCATCTGCTTGATCACCTTTGCCAGCATGTTTTTAGCTTTTCTTTCAGCTGCACTTTTAGTCAAATCATTAGAAATCAATAAACCAGTTTGCATATGTAAATTAATTTTGTTAGGTAAGGGAATATTCCTGGCATAAACAGTCAAATTGATAGTCTTGAAGTTACTTGATGACCCTACTGTCATTTCAGATGGGTGTGGAAAAGAAATCTTTAGTTGCTCCTTTTCTAAATCCATAAAAACCAATAACCTAGTTTGATCAGAGGTGATTTGAGACTCAACTTGAGCCTCCATGCTTTCGCTTATCCTCTGATTCTTCTCAACAATTTGGGAAAAAAATTGTTTAATTAATGGAACTTGCTCATGAAAAACGTCATATCTAGATGGTGAAGCTGGTGTTTTCTTAATTTGTCCCAATTGAATTGTCAATCCAGGCTATGTATATTGTAATTCTTCACTCAGCTTATCCCTTTTCTCAGATCCTTGCTCCTCTGTATCATCATTATTTTCTCTATCTCTTTTATTTCTCTTTTCAGAGATAGCAGGAGTTTCAATACTAGTGCTATCATTCCCTGAAAAACCCTTATTAGCTAAATTCTCAATTTCTGGCTTGCTCTCATAAATATAGGTAGAATAACCATTTTCAATCCTTCCTCTATAAATCACCTAATGTGGGTCATAAGCCCACTTTTCAACCAACAATAAATGCATATCTTCAAGCTTTTGATTGGCTTCTTTTGCAGCTTGCCTCATATTTACAATGAAAGGTCCAACGGTCATGGTGAACATATTCTTAGGACCCTATAATTATAGGGGAATCAGGGTTGTTGAATTATATATATTGGTTGGCTTGCAGGACGAAAACAAGGTTTTATCCCACAAAGTGGGGTTCATTTTCAAAAGCATCCCGAATAAAACTCTTCGTGGAGCATATTTAAAAAGTGTGAGCGATAAAAATTCCATCCACACTGCTCTAGAATGTTGTGAAATATTTATCATATATTATTCTAGTGTTTCATGGAGGCTTGGATCAAAATTATCTTCATATGCTGGGCTCGATTGATTCCATTTTCACCTCTCCATCATTTTCATCATTACATGCATAAACAAGCTTAGGATTAAAATAAAAATAAGAAATGAAAATATAAAAATAAAAAAAAACTATATCCTAAATGATTTACATGACACATCATGGAGTTAAACCCCCCACCACTTTCCACCTCATCCACCCACCATCACTTTGATCCAACGACCTACGTTTCATCCCCCCCCCGCTTACCATCCTAACTTTATCCTCACCGGGGGGGTGGGGTGGGGGTCCGAAATGGGTGGTTTTCATAAATTACCCCCCCTTATGTGTCATTATCCCATGAATTCAGACTCCCCCTATTACCACTTACCACTTCAGGGGGGGTCTGAAATACCATTCTTCTCCTGTAAAAACATTTTCCCCAAATTAAAAAAAAAAAACCGTTTTTAGCCAGTTTTACCAGTCCATTTTTTAGGGAGATTCTGAGAAAATGGGAGTGAATTTTGAAAAATAGAGAGGTGTTTTTATTTAGCATGGGCTGAAGAAAAAAAAACTCTCCAAAATTTTCCACAGGTGTCTTTAGTTGGGAGAATCGAAGCCATCTTTCAGCCCTATTTTTTAGATTTTCGTTTTTCCTGTTTTGGTCATGATTTTGTGGCGACTGTTGTGGAGAGCTGGAGATGGATTTTGAAAATCCGAGAGAGATTTTTTACCAAAACGGAGAAAATAACAATAAAATCTCTCAGATTTTGCATAGATGTCACCATTAGGGAAAAAAAAATCTGAGTGTGCCCCTGTTCTCAGCTGATTCGGCCCAGTTTTCAGCTTTGTAGTAGTTTGTCTATTTTTAGAGAGGAGATGAGAGATTCAATCAAGATAAGTGTTTCAAGGTAACAGGCCGTACGAAGAGCCAGCTCTAGAGTTCAACACTCAAAAGGACTGTCAGATATCCCAAGCGTTAAGGCTTGACATGAGTTACACCTGCAAACATATAACAAGACTGATTTAAGAAGAATGAAAGAAATGACAGATGTCCAACAGTCTTCATAAGTTTTGCAGTTTTATTTATGCATGTCGAATGATGTTATGTACTTCTTTGATTTTGTTAGAAAGATAGTCACTGTTATTCATAGTGATTTATTGTAATCAGTTAGTAGGCATAGCATATATACTTCATTATTCAAAGTAGAAAGAGGGGGGGGGGGGGGGGAGAAATCTGCAATGAGGGACTGAGTCACATTCTATAATGTTGTGGCTTCTTGCATAGTGATATGAGAGAAGTTTCCAGGATTCAAGTGATGCACCAAATGGTGAAGTGTCTCCTATTGAATGTGTTTTCCATTGTTCTCCTGTCTGAGTATTTCTGAATTCTAATTTGTAGAACATAAAATGATGAATCTGATTTGTCTTTAGAGCACTCTATTCTAGCTGATTCTGCAATAGTCTATGTTTTCCACTGATGCCAAACCAAGGAACTCTTAGTTTCTCCTCGGTTTCTGCTAAGCATAACCCTCAAGTTCAACTGAGGAATTATTAACTTCTCCTAAATTTTTGTTGAGTTCCACTTTTCCAGTATCTTCCCACTCCATGTTATTCTCAGAGATCCAAAGTAGTACTCCTAGCTTGCCTTGCTTTACTCCTGCTTGATTACTTCTGCAAATTAGTCACCCGAGCCCTTTGAATCCATCGCCCAATGGGCCTTTTCCCTCGCTTTCCCCAACAAATGAAATTCAAAACCCAAATATGCTTATATTAATTAGCCTAAAATTCCCAATAAACATATCTAAATCCTACAGAGAGATCCCTCTCTAGGTCTAGGAGGGCTAGATATTAGGCCCGAAGCATTTTTGATGTTGCCTCCTGGATTCTGCCTTCAGCCTTAGAATTATGGAGTGATAACATAATGGTGACTATGCTGGGGAAAATTTTATCTTCCTTAGTAACACTTATCAAGTTCAGTTTTGGCTTTTGATGGTGAACATAAGTAAAAAACAAGAAGGTTGTTCCATTCACCCGGCGATTCCATTGGCAGCAAAATCCAGAAATAGAGATTCACTGGTGACTCCACAAGCTCAAAATGGGATCAGTGGCAAGGAGATATGATCCCATGAATAGAGATCACATTCCAGGCTTCCCAAACATAATGCCTCAAGTAAATTGGAAAAGCAATATTCCTATTTTTCAAGATGAGAATGTTGATGGAGCTTTGTTACATCTCATCAAATTTCATATACATTCATGGAAGTTGAAAGTTTAATGGCATGAGGACTGCCACCCGAAGATGTTCATGGAAACATTAGAATGAAGAGCGAGGGAATGGTATGAAGGTTTAAACCCTAGTAGTTTGTTTTCTATAAAGGATTTCCCCAAAGTGTTTTACGATCATTATAAAGAATCTTCCCCATCTTTGTCATTAGTGGAAAACTGTTGTGATCAGTTTGAGGTTTTCATACAATACATTGAAAGTATTGATGAAGACCTAGTAGATATGAACGATGAGGATCTCTTAGAAGCACTTTATGGGTTCCATTCTCAAATTAACTGTCATGATAATCAAGGGGAGATAGTTGAAAATGAGATAAATCGAGAAGTGAAAGTAGGTTCACATTACCTATATTTAGGGACAAATGATAACCTATCTACTCTTTTATATAAAGCTAAAGAAGACATTCAGTATCATGAGAAATATTCACAAGAGAAAGAAAAAAAATGTTGTTTTCTCCAAAGAAAACAAAGGTTGCCTCCTCCTTTAACTGAAGAATACATAAATCACGTTCTAAGCATGTAGCCAACTGCTGTCTCTTTGTGTAATCGGGAGATTTATTCTATTTTTCCTACTGCTGATTTATTTATTGAGCTCTTTCCTCATGAAGAAACAAATTTAGAACATATTGGAGATGATGTTGTTGTACATCCACAAGAAAGCTTATTTCTAGAAAGTCCATGTGCTCATCAAAATGATGGCTTTCAAACAAAATTCAACAATCTCAGCCAAGATATATCAGGCTTTCTTGAGGACAACATGGTGGTATACAATGAAGATGCCATATCAGATAATCATGATGAATGTATAGATGTTCTCTTTGAGAAGGAACCTGAGCCCGACAAGTTGGAACTAGGAGCAGTCATGAATGAAGCTGGCCATTTGAATCCTTAGTACCAAGTGTTTGTCCAAGATCCTTTTGTTGACCTCTTAGAATCATTTATAGAAGGAGTGTATTATGCCATGGACAATTTGCTGCAACATTCAAAAAAAAGTTGAAGACTTATGTTCAACAATAGATAAGATGGGTGCAATGTTCTGTTTTTAGGAACTTGCTACAACTATGAGAATATCTCAAGATATTCTAGAGTTGGAGCTCCATCAATATTCCTTTTTCTGAAATATCACAAGTCTATTCCAGAGATAGAATGTGGGGGCATTTTCTAGATATGTCACCTTCACAAGGAAGGGTGAGATCCAGAGGCTACCTGGCCCTTCACAGACTCTGTCTCTAGATATGTGAAATTCCTTCCTCAGGAATTTCCCAAAGAATAGGGCTGCAACAATGTAAGCACATGTATGAACATACAATGGAAAGATAACGTTATTCTATTAAGCCATGGCACATGAAGAATATAGCTGAACAATTAATAATATAGCAGCAAATGTGTACAAGGATTTGAGGATCCAAGCACTCAAGCTTGGCAATGAAAGCCTCAACAAGACAAGTACATGAAATGAGACAAACCACTGCTATGTATCCAGGCCCTAGCTATGACTGTGCATTTATGAATGGAGATTGTAGTATACAATATGTAAATACAATGATATATCAATATCAACTCAAATAAAGAGGGGGAGCAAGCTATCAACCCCTAAAAACACTAGTACAACAATCCTTAGAAGGATTGGCTACAATACATGTACAGAAATGGAAAACACAATAATGTCGGAGTTCCTGGGCAGTAGCAACTCATAAAAAAGAGAGGAGAAAATGGATGAATGATATCCTCAATCTGAAATGGCCTCCTCCAATGAGAAATCTGAAGTGAAAGACTTCTTCTTTCACCTAATATTTCACCCTCCAACTATCTGCAAACCCCTCACAGCAAATGCTCTCCAAGAATAACACTGTCTAAGAGAGGGACTGCGCTGCATATGATGGAAAGTGGTTGGAATGATGCCAAATATGGTGGAATGAGCTTAAGAACCACCTTTTCTGATCTCTCAAAGAGATGGAAGATCCTTTCTCTGAAAAACTAGCCAAGGATGGTGTTGTGGAAAACCTCCCAGCAACACCCAGCAACACTGCACAAACTCCACCTGGAACTACGCTGATGAATATGGATGATACCTGACCTCAATGTCTGAATATGGGGAATAGAGTGAAATCCTCCAAGAGCTACTCAAGAAGGAGAGGAAATCGTAAATAGGAATTCCCTCAGCAATTCTTGTTAACCAACAAGATGTTGCTGCAAGTCCACCGGATGAAAGATGAATAATACTCAACATGTTTTGCAATGGTAGCCTTGCCCCCTTTTAAACAATGTGAGATCCCTCTCAATGGACCCCACTAATTAGGGTTTCCTTCCTCTAGAAGCTTCCATCCTTATCCCATTACGCTGGCCCACAATGTGCTCTCCACCTCATGCTACTGCGCAGTTTGACTTGGTCAAACTTGACCTAGCCTTCTTGCAAAAGACCCTTTTCACACATGGAGGTGTGAAATCAAGCTCCAAAAGTGATCCTCCCTCATGCCAAGAGGATTTGTTTTCTCTACCCAAGGAATAAATGGGTCTCCTACCCATTTTATTCATCTCCTATGTTAAAAATGGCAAAATTAATGTTCCAATTTTCTCCATGAAAAATTGGGAACATTACAGTCCTCCCCTCTTAAATATTGCTTGTCCTCAAGCAAGTGCAAGGATAGACTGAGTTCTTCTCTCTCCTCTCCCTGTAGCATCCTTGTATGATGATCTCCTCCAAGGAAAGTGATGCCATCTCATCAATCAAATCCCCACAATGCTCCTCCTCAGCATGTAAGTTAGCTTGCAAGCCATCATCATGTAAAGGTGAAATAATTAAGAGGATATCAAAGTGATGTCTAGAGGTCCCCTTAAAGAATGGGAACTGAAAAAAAATGGGTACTATCTTTCCCATATGGATCCTCCATCTCCAAGCTATGAGCGATGCAAAATGAGTCACCTTCTAACTAGGCAGCTCCGGAAAGTTTTCATCCACCTTTGGCTCTGGAAAAGTAGGTGGGATGAAAATATGCTCCTGGTAAGCAATGTAGCCTACCCCACGCTATCCATCTCTCCACTTATGATAAGTGTAGAGTGTCTGTGGATCCTGGTCTGCAATAAGATTGCCCTCAAGTGGAAAGATGAGGACTAGACCTCCAAAGATCTCTCCCCCAACGCTGAAAATAATGCTGGCCCACATATCCCCATATATGATGAGTTGGAAGTCATCAACATATGGAATCTCATCCATCATATGGATCACCTCATAAAATGAAAACTATGTTGTTAAGGTAACCATATCATATCTCATGTTCCCCTTAGAACATGTAGTGCAAAAAGTGTGAGGAATTCCTCCCTCAAAGGACACAACCACACAATGTGTCTCTCCCCCAAGCATGCTCCTCCTAAAGATAGCAAAAATAGAACCATAGTGAGAAAAAATGAGAATCATGCTTGCTGCTATATGCGAAAAATGAGAAGGACAATGGTCCCTCAAATGTAACCAATGCAGCTTGACCCTCAACTGCCATAGAGACTAATAAAATGAGTGGCTTCTCAACCACTCCCTTGTTGCTCTAGTCTCCTCATAAGTATGGAGGAAGTGAATGATGTAAGGTGTACAAAGAGTGGGTCCTCCATAATATGCCTCTTCCCTAAGTCCTCCTAGGGAATGGCCATCCATCATGCTTATGGCCTCAACTAGACCATGAAGCTCAAAAGAAAGGTTGCTCCTCCTTGGAGCAATATCTTGCACATGTATGGTTAAGGGACATATACATACATCATATGAATGCTCATGTAGACAACAATGAATTCCCTTACCATACTCCCTGCTCATACAAATGGAGTGGCTCAAGAATGTGTTTCCTCTCATCCTCAAAGTGGAAAGAGGTGGCTGTACTAACTCCTCCAGAGAGTTATGTTTCTCCTCCATTTGCATCTGGTCCATGCATCTGCTCACATGCTGATAGTTCTCCTCCTCAAAGCCCATCCAAAAATACCCCTCCATGATGGTGTGGTATGCTCTCATAGAGTGTGTGTGGCTGAAAAGGAAATCCTCATGAGCTGCATGTAACATCTCTTCCTTAAGCTTGGAAGATCTAGGAAAGGAGATCCCGTCATGATAAAAGATGAACCCATCTCTGACTGAATATGCCTCCTCATGCAACTGGCCATCTAAGATCATGCAAGTAAAATGATCCTTGGAATACTCCACTAACAGCTGGGAGTTCCAATATGGATCCATCCTCCAAAGTAACAGCACTGATGATCTCTCATGAAGAGTAGTTGTCACATGGTCATCCTCTTGTTTGAAATCTCCTATGCCAAAGATGCAAGCTGGAAGGTTGCTGTCCTTCCCCAACTGCTTCTGCCACAGCGCAGAATATGAAATGGAAGTGGGTATTGATGATGTTGAGAGAATGCTCTCTCCCTCCTTGAGTCTACCCAGACTCCCAGCGCTGTATCAAGCTCCCTCCAGGTCTCCAACCTCTTGAAATCAATGATTAGTGCCCCACAACGCAGAATATGAAATGGAAGTGGATATTGATGATGTTGAGAGAATTCTCTCTCCCTCCTTGAGTCTACCCCAGACTCCCAGCACTGTATCAAGCTCCCTCCAGGTCTCCAACCTCCTGAAATCAATTATTAGTGCCCCAACATGTGAAGCATGTTGGGTGTGGAGCCTGATTATCTTGTTTACTTTGTATCACAGCATTGGACCCCTGTACCTTAAAAGGGGCGGCAATTCCGCCCGTAATTAGTCGCTGCCATGGGTGGTCCAGGGGGGGTGGTAGCGCTTTTCGGAGCCCCCCCCCTGGCGGGGGTTTTCGGGGGTAGCGCCCCCGAAGCTAAAAACAAATGTAAAATTTCCTTGTAAAAGAATAGTAATTTCTAGTCAATCTGGGCTGTTCATTAGGCAAATGATCTGACGATAGAAGTTATGTTTAGATTAGGGTTTTTTGCCCTAGAAGGAAACCCCTCGCTTTTATGAGGGCATTGTATTGCGGCTGTGCATTGTATGTGTATTCTCGGAGTGAGAAACAGAGAGGGAGACTGTGAGAAAGAACAGAGGATATTATAGCGGATCTGCTGTAGGTTTTGTATTTTCATTTTGCTGGATAATAGAAAGGAAGGACTGGTTGTTCGGGGTGGACGTAGCCCAAACTGGGTGAACCACGTATATCTGTGTCTCTCTAGTTTTATGTGTTTTGTGTGCTTGTATTTTCGACATATTTTATGTGTTGCATTTCTCCATAATATATAATTTTCTAACAACTGGTATCAGAGCCGAAGGTATATTTTGCTGATAAACTCGCAGGAAAGAAGGGTTCCTGGTTCAAGTGGGAGCAATGGCAGAAGATGGTAAGTTTAGGGTCGAGAAATTTAATGACCAAAACTTCCCACTGTGGAAGATGCAGATGGAAGATTATCTATATTAGAAAGATTTGTACCTACCATTGAGCGGAAAAAAGAAGAAGTTGGCGGCCATGATAGATGTGGAATGGAAGATTCTTGATAGAAAGGCACTCGGAACAATACGGTTGTGTCTTGCGGCATCAGTCGCCTTCAATATTTAGAAGGAAACAACAACAGAGGGTTTGATGCAGATGTTAGTATGAATCCTTTGTCGAAGTGTACGAAAAAGGACCACTTTAGCTACGCATAACTAATAGCCCTAACAACAAAAGTGGCTACCAATATCTTCAGATCTGCGGTTAGTTAGACAGAAAAGAGCTGCAAAAAACCAGATCTATGCATGGAAAGACATTAAGCAGAAAAAGTAAGGGTTTGCTCCATATACCAATAGACAAGACAAGAATGATTTTTGAAAGAAGTTTTATATTAATGGGGCACCTGGGAGGAAAACAAGAAGGTGTATCCAATTCTCCTCCAGTGCGATGGGTTCTTGGAAGTCCTCAGCACTTCAGATCTAAGATTTCTCTCTCTTGTTGGTGTAGAAGACCCACACAAAGAATGGAACTCAAAGGGAGCTCACACAGCAAATGGCAGAAAATGGTGACCAAGTGTATAGATCTAGAGTGATCTAATAGGCAACAAAAGGTGAAGAATGGTAGGAAAAACCCTCCTATTTATAACAAAATATTGGGTCATTCTAGATCTTGGTGCATGGGTTAACTAGATCTAGATCCACCTTTTATGGAATATTTTATTATATTTGTTGGAGGGAAAAGGTATTTGACTGGGGTCAAATCCCTTGATTTGTCAAAAATAAATAAGTAAATGATTTATTTATCTTTTTAAGGAAGCGGTTAGAAGATAATCAAATAAATAATGATTTATTTAATTATTTAAGGAAGTGGTTGAAAGATAATTAAATAAGTAGTGATTTATTTAATTATTTGTGGGTGATTTGGTCATATTTAACAAGGAATATCATCTAAATAAGGTTTAAATGATTATTCCTAGAAATAATAAGATAAATAAAGGTTTATCTAATTAATTTCTTTGATTTTGGGTTAAACATGACTGGGAATAATAATTAAATTATGGTTTAATTAATTATTCCATGAGGAAAATCAAACAAATATGGGTTTGTTTAATATTTCCTTTTAGGGTTTCCTGTTTTAACATAGTGAAAGCAGTTTTACTTAGGGTAAAACTGGTCTTACATGGTGTACTTGGGTCCATCTAATGATAATAGGTTAGATGACCAAAAAAATGGTGTAACAGATTGCCCCCCAGCGTGCGAGTGTCAGGAGAAAATTGTATGACCAAAGTACGTTGTAAGAACACAATCACTAGACAACAAAAGGGGTGTCAGAGAGAGAAATGTGGGGTAGATAGTGTGCTGAAGGACTAGACCTTGAGGAGACGAGACTCGCAGGTGCAACAAGTCTCTTTTTATGAGAGGGTACCTGTGCTGAAGGCGGTGGGGGAGGCATACCTATGCCCGCCAAGACAAAGTACAAAAGAATAGTGTGTCCAGTAAACAAGGGACCGAACCATAAAGTACAACTGGCATAATCATGAGCCAGATAAAAATACAATGAGGAATCCCACATACATGCTGTGCCTGGGATAACAACCAGGACTTGTACAATAATATCTGAGTACATGAGATACAAATACAACCCAAATTCCCCCTGTAAATGGGGAAGGGCTCATAAAATCTGACTGATACATGCAAGTTGAAGAGGTGCTGCAAGTGGCTACGGCCAACATCATCAAATATATGGAGCTGCATTGAAGGCTGCAAAGAAGAGGTCATCCGGGCATGTGGGGGGCTACCTGCAGGGCCACCCCCTCATGAGGGTTGAAACATCTCACACACACCCGGGAATCATCAAGAGCTGCTGCTGGATCACTGGACCATCAAGTATACGAATCTTGATCATGCTGAAAGGAGCTGGAGAAACAATCAAGCCAAAGGGAAAGGAGATATCCCTTTGCCTGATCCGAGGCACCGAACAAGAGTGAAAGCTGGAACCAAGGTACACCGCCCTCTAGACCTGGCTTCTGTAATGAATAAGCTGATGTCGATAGAAGGAGGTCCGCCATAGTTGAGGCAATGAGAGACCCTCAACTAAGGCACGAGAGAAAAGAGTAGAGTGACGGACAGACTGACACTAATGATGATAGTGAAGTGGAAAGGACTAAGTAGCTAATGGACGACTTCCCTTGCTAGAGCATAAAGGGCATGAATGACATGGCAGCGACTGACACAACATCATCAAGGATGGGGGACAGTGGAACTGAAGGTCATAATGTGCGACACAAGAGAGAGACCAAGAAATGACGGATGGAGGGCTATAGTGGGGTACAAAGGGACTCGGTATAGACTCCATGGAGGGAATGATGACTCAACTTGGATGCTCTAAAAAAGGGCGACTCGATGGTGCTGCCACACAGTAAAGGCCCCCAATGGGGGACCGTGGAAACATGAGTACATGATGGGAACTCATGACGAAAATCAACACGAACGAAGACAAGTAAGGAGGCAAGATGGTGCCCCAAGTACAAGTGTCGTAAGTGAGGAAATTCGATTTTAAGGAGGGGTGAAGTGACCCTTCTTGGACAAAAAGTGTCCTGGTGAAGTATCAGATCACACAAAACTAACACATACCCATTTGAGGGCTCGGTGAGAGCTTTCCAACGGTGCAGACGGTTCGTCAAACAGGGCTACGGTGTGGTCGCAACAGTCGAAAGAAGAAACAGGGGTTCTCTTTTAATAAGGCAGTTTTCCCTCCAAAATCACTCATTTGCTATTGTTGCTGTGGTGAATGTGGAGAGGAGAGAAGGCCCTAAATCTTGCGGTGAACGTAGCGGACAAACCGACCGTTGGAATCGAGATCCGTCAGTTGCAGGTAGGAGGCCTAACCTTTCTCTTGCATTTTGATGGATTAAGTTTTCAGTTTAGGGCCCAGAAATCCAGAAATAGCCCCTCCTTCATCTCTACGGCCGGGTCGCACTTTTTGGGCCAAAAAGTGCGACCTCGGAAGTAGGTTGCAGGCAAAAAAGTGCGACCAGTCCCAGAAATGGGCAGAAAACTATGACTTGGGAGATGAGGGGGTTTTGGTGTTGTTTTATGGCTGGAAGTTGGGTTTTTGTGTTTGGTTATGGTTTTCCAGATCTATATGCTGAAAAAAATGATGTGTTTGTGCAGGTATGGCAGATTTACGGGTCAACTGGAGAGAGAGAGATCTGGGGACACTACGGGCAGAGATCCAGGCGGATCAGGGCGTCCGCCGTGTATTGGCCAGATTTGGGGTTTTCAAGTTTTTGGAGAACCCTTTGATGAGAGCAGGGGAACCTTTACTGGCCCGGATTATCAGTTACTGGGATCCAGATCAGGAGATCTTTGTAGTGCAGGGGCACAGGATCGAACTGACGGTCCAGGACGTGTACTTCCTGACGGGTCTCCTGCCACTGGGGATGGTGGGAAACACACAGCCAGTGTTTCCGCGGGGGCGGCATATCATGGAGTTCTTGGAGCGTCATTGTCGACTGGGTCTCCAAGTCAAGGGGACTCGAATACCGATCGGGGATCTAGAGAGGCTAGAAACCCATGCAGTGGCCGCAGCTGTGCTGCGTATCCTGGGCAACCAGGTGCTCCATCACATCACTGGGGGGCAGATGATGCTAGCGGAAAGTGTGTTGGGTGGGACCTACTATGGGTGGGCCCAAATGATGTTGGTGTCGCTAAAGCAACAGTTGTCATTATGCAGGCGGCAGGTGAACCATGATTGCTCATATGGGACTTTGTTGTGCGCTTTCTTCTTTGAGAAGATCCCGACCTTGAGGCCTCATGTACAGCTTCCAGATGGGGGCCCGAGAGAGCCCAGGATGCGCCGCTGGGGACGGCTACTGTGCAGAGGAGGAGGAGGGGTGGTCGGGCGAGTGTTTCGACCTGAGTTTTTTTCCCATTGGGATCAGATGCCATTGTACATAGACGACTATCCCTATAGTGGGATGAGCTACTGTGGAGATCCGGACCTGCCACTTCCGCCTGGTCGAGTCTGGGGGCCCGATGGTAAGTGACAGATTGCTATTCTTGTGTGGGCATGTTAAAGTGTTTGAATAGTAATTGATGGTACTGATTCATGTACTTTTGGTATGCATATATAGCACCGGTAAAACTGGCCGGATATATGGGACGACTGGCAGCGTCTGGAGCTACAGGTCCAAGTGGATCGAGAGCGGCGCAGAATGAGGATGCAGCCGCCCTATTGGAGGACATCCGCTGTAGATGTGAAAGGTTGTTGACTGGAGTATCAGAGCGCGGGTGGCAAGACTTAGACGACCAGTTCATAGAGCCATGTGTTGGTCTACCCTCGGAGTAGCGAGGTGTCATGCGGCGCATGGCGATGGCTAGTCAGGCTATGCGCGATCTACATGCTGCAGGGGCAGAGCCATTGGCCCGGGATCCTCCAGATAGTGATTAGGGGTGGGGCATGTGGTTCCCCCTATGATGTATGTAGGGGCAGGTGGTGCCCCCAGTTTTGGGTTTTTTGTAACATGCTATGGGCATGTCATATGTATCAGAGTAGATGGACTCTAAACACATGTTTTACGACACATATTATGGATATGCATCGTTTTTTGATGGTTATGAATGTTATTGTCTTGTATGAAATGTGTGTGATAAATGCCAATCTAGAACATGGTTTGCAATACTATCTACATAGTGATTCTGTTCTCGAGGTACATGGTTGAAAGTTATGGTTTCAAATGCATGTATCAATATTTTCACTCGTAAATAGTGTCTAAACAGCACAAGGTTATGCACACGATAAACACCATTTAGTTGCATTACAAGAAGTAGGGAATCCAAACGAACGTGCAGATGGAGGATGCGATGAAAGAGGGAATCGGCTAAGAGACCATGCACTGCATCATATTCGGCCTGATTGTTGGTGGCAGAACCAATGCATACCTCGTTAGAAAGAACAAGGGCATGCAAGGGGGTGAAGATGGCCCAACCTGCTGAGGCTAGATTCCTGGAGTAACGACTTGCACCATCGGCGTAACCGATAAAGGGTGTGGACGGGGGTCCTACGGAATGGTGTGACAAGACAACAAATGAGGGGAGGAAAGGCAATGATGGCAGCGTGAGTGCACAGAAGTCATCGGGCAGCAACCGCAGGAGGGAGTGCAAGGAGCACGATGACCATGACTCATATAGGGTGGTATATGAGGGCTATCAGAAGTAAGGTGAGGACTCGGGCTGCGGAGGTCAACAGAGACACGGGTGGAGTGATATCGTGTAGGAAAGGGGTGGTCGAGGGACACAACAGGGGAGGATGCAGATGGGCTAGGCTCCAAGTGTCTCACAGAGGAGGATAGGTAAAGAATGGTGACAGTAGACTCCGTCATATGAACATCAGGGGGGGGAATGTCGATGGGAGCGGGGGGATCCTCAGGCTGGCCTGAAGCGTACTGCGCGAGGATAGGAGAGGCGGATTGATTTTATTCAACCTCATACTCTCGGATTACCTCTAAAGAAGTGTGGTAGTGCGTTAGGTGAGGACAATGGTGGGAGTAATGGCCATGAACGCCGCACAAAGCACAGGGCTTGTTGGTGCAGAGAGTCTTGGGGTTCTTGGTTACGGACGGAGAAGGAATGGGGGCTTCAGGGACCATAGACTCGGGGAACGCGACTTTAACCATGGGCTGAATACGGGGCAACTCGGGACAAGCATGGGTGGCATGACCGGTGAAATCACATAAGGCGCAAGGCTTCGCAGGGGGAGAAGGGGCCGGGTCAGTCGTGGTAGTCTTGTCTTTAGGTGCCCCCTTGCGGGCTTTGCCTTTCTTCCCAGGAGCCGTCACGACAGGAGAAGGGTCCTGTGGAGGTGCTGGGGGCACAGTGGCAATGGAGGAAGCTAGGGGGACCGGTTGAACTAGTGTCAAAGCCATATAGGGCTTGGGATGACCAGGAGGGGTGGCGACTGGGGGATCAAGGTACTAGACCGGTATGCCTAAGGTCAAGTTAGGGAGAGAGAGGGTGGCCATGACGAGGACAGAATATACTCCGGGAGGGGGAGCTAGGAAAGGGATCTGCCCAGTAGGGTAATGACCAGGAGGGATGGCTTCGAGATGGTTAAGGCCAGGAGGAACCGATCCAGGAGGATAAAGGGGTTCAGGGATACCAGCTGTAGGGGTAGGGCCAGAAGGAGGAGGTCCGACTAGCTGAGATGAATGGCTAGGAGCAGGTTGCAGAGGGCGAGGAGGAGGTTGCTGACTAGCCGAGGCAGGCCGCTTACGGGCAGCCTGGGACGATTGCATCATGCAAACATTCGATCAGCTGGGATCGGTGACAGGAGGGGGGGGAAGGTTAGGGAAAGTTCCAAGCAGGGAGGAATCTTTGTAAACGCCGGGGGAGAGAATGGTCAAGGAATCAACGGTTTGCTTGTTGGCTACAGAAGAGATGGTTGTCTCAGGGGAGGTGTGAGATTTTGGCTCATGATATGTCAACTGGTCAATGGTGACTATCTTTCCATTATGGGGGAAAGACATCTTGCGAAAGACCGCGGATGGGACAGCAGACATAGCATAGGTGTAGCTTCGCCCCAATAGAATGTTGTAATCTAGCGGGGCGTCAATGACTTCGACGTCAACGCAAACAGTCTTACCAGCGAGGGTGATAGGACAATTACGAAACAGGCCAATGGGCTGGGAGGCATGACCGTCCCACGCTCGAAGGGTGATCGTGGAAGGGGCCAGTTCAGGGGATCCGAGTTTCTTCCAAACCGAAGCGGACATCACGCAGGTGGATGCCCCCTCATCAATGATACACCGAGACACGTTGGCGTTCCGAATTTTGACTGGGATTTGGAAGGCGACGGAAGGAGGAAGAGGAGGATGGTCCGATTGAGTGGCGTCGAAAAAAATCATTTGGTCATCAGCAGGATCTACAGTGCCCACGACAGATAGTAGAGCCTTCTTTTGGGAAGGGCACGACTGGAGGAGTTCCAGTGTGGAAATGGCAGCAGGAGATTGCGCCAAATCATCTACTATGCTATACGAATGAGCAGCTCGACTGGAAGCAGCGTTTCGACGTAATGGTCCCTTAGGAATCTTGGTATGGACCTCAACTTTGGGTTGAGGGATATGTAAGGGGCCACTAGGTGTCGAAAGAGGCTCTGTAGAACCTAAAGAAGGAGACTCGGGGGCAGACTGAGCAGGAGGCTTGGGGTACTGGCGAGACCGAGTTTGAAGGTGAAGATCGACGGACGGGTTAGGATCGGAGTGCATCATAAGGATCTGGTAATCAGAGGAACCAGAAAGGGAAGGGGGGGCAGCTACCTGGCTGTCGGGTGGATGGGTAGCCACGAATCCTTGCTGAGGGAAAGGATCAGTAAACACAGCTAGTTGGGTAGTGGCCACATTAGGAGGAGCATGAGGGGAGGCGTGTTGTCCGCGCAATGTGGCTTGAGACTCCCACATCTTCCGCATCTGGGGTAAGAGGGGACAATCGTGGGTGTAATGACCATAAACACCGCAACACGAACAAGGCTTACTTGTGCGAAGCGGCCTGTCCGGCTTGGGCTGAGTGCCCTGTTGTTGGTTGGCAGTGTTAGGGTCCACACCAGGATTGGGTCCACAGGTACCAGGGGAAGATTGGTTTGGATTTCCTCTCCGCCTTCTTTGATAAGAAGGGGGATTAGTCGCGCCCTGCTGTGCAAATACTTGCCCTGGAGGGGGCTGTAGGTGCTGGTGTTGGGTTTGAGGAGGCAAGGGAGGAGGAAGCGCATATGCTAGAGGAGCTGGCGCACCAGGCTGCGGATAAGGGTAATGGGTAGGTTGGGCAACATTGAGGTAAGCAGGAGGTTGGGCAAAAGGAGGAGGCATGCCGTATCCTGGATACATGCTACCGGGAGGGGGAAGAGTGCTGGAGGAGCTGGCCCCTCCCTGAGGGAGACCATAGCCCATAGGAGGTTGAGCGTACGGATGGGAAAGGGATCCAATGATACCGTCGGCGGAATGAGATGCCCCCGGGGCGTTAGCGCCACCGGGCCTGGGGAGGTCAGGAAGAACGATATAAACATAACCAGATTGAGCGTAGATCAGGTCATATTTCAAGGCTATTTGGAGGGCGGCTTCTTCGGTTTGAGGAAAATGGGAGGCGACATCCTTGCCGATGGGAGCCAGAAGGGTGCAAAGGAACCAGTCCATATAAACCCGATCTTCGAAGGGAGGGGCTCGACATAAGCTCCGTCTTCTTCGCCATTCCTGAACATGGGCAGAAAGGCGGGTTGAAGAGGATTGTTTGAAGGAAGTCAAGAGCTCCGTGCCAGTGTCGTATCGGAGAGGGAGCTGGAAATAGGACAAAAAGAACTGAGCAAGGGTCGCAAAGGTGGTATGGGAAGAGGTGGCTTGTTCAACATACCATTTGGAAGCTTCGCCGGTAAGCGTGCGTTGGAAAAAACGAAGACGGATGGAGTCATCGGTAATAGAATTGGAGGAACACCACATGTGGAAAGATCGGACATGATTGGTTGGATCTTCACCAGCTTGGCCTTCGAATTTAGGGATGTCGGAAGGGAGCTTGGTTGGCATGGCAGGCCAACCAACATCGTGGTGGATGGGGTCGTTGATCAACTGATTGAAATCAGGGAGGCTGAGGCCTGCAATGTACGGCAACAATGGGGTGGCCAGAGTCGTTCCTGTGGCGGTTCCGCTAGTATTCGGGCCAGCATTAGGGCCGGGAGAACCGTTAGCGTTAGGCACTGGACCAGACATGGTGGTAGGGGGAGAACCAGGAGGAGAAGGGGAACCCGATGAATCAGGAGAGGAGTCGGAGTGCGGACTCGGAGGAGGACTGGCTCGACGACGGCGGGTCGGAGCAGGTCGATTGACCGGAAACTGAGGGTGAAGGCCAAGAAGTCTCCGAGAAAGGTGCCTTGGGGGCGCAATGACGACAGGAAGAAGGAAACCGACAGGGGAAGAAAGGGACAGAATCAATTAAGGTCAAGGGCAGAAAAGGTGCAGTGACAATTGATTTTAGAGTCTTTGCCAGGTGGTGTTAACTAGGCGCTTCTTCACTTAGGGTCAGTGTGTGGCGTGCGTTAATTTTAATTTTTAAACCCTTTCTGTTTTGAGAGCAAGAAAAAAGTGTGCTGTGTAGCTGAAAATAAACCTACAGAGAACAGTATATAATGCTGAAATAATAGAAAAATAACAGCTACTTGTGCATCTATCTAACCCAAGTAAGCGGGTCTCTCAAAAATAAACTGAAAAGAAAGGGAAAAATATATGCAAAACACACAGAAAAGAGGCCAATAGATCTAAGGTCAAAAGGGACAGGGATCTAAAGGATAAAGCTGCTGAAAAGAGGTGTAGGTCACAGCCAAAAGATAGAGGCAAGGTGGCTGGAAAAAGGAAGGAAATCAGCAAAAAACGGAGGGGGAAAGGTGGAGGCCCTAAAAGTAGATCCAAACAAATCTTTAGGAGGTGATTTGAGAGGTAGAAGAGCTGATTGCAAAGGATCTGAAAGGGAGGTAACAGATCTAGAAAAAAGGAGGCTGAAGCTCTGAAAAACAGACGGCTGAAACAGCTAAAAATCTTCCACAAAAAGTAGAGGGTACTAAAGCCCTAGGGGGCTAGGTTCCCACTTATATGAGTAAAAACAGATCAGAACTTGGTCAATGCAGGCTGAGACAGAGGCTGGAAAACCCTGACAGAGCTGCAGCAGAACCCAGAAAAATTGCAGAAAAATCACTGAAAAACTGGCAGGTCGCAGTTTCTGACCTGTTTTCAGTGCAGGTCGCAGAAAAGGGGCAGAAAAGTGCGACCTGGAGGTCCAGGTCGCAGTTTATGGGCCAAAAAGTGCGACCCCCCATTCCGGTTGTCTCGGCGGCAGATTTTCAGAAAAGTTTCCGTCTCAGTTGCGGCTGGTGTCGCTTACCTGCGCAATAGGGCCAGAAACACACGGAAGTTAGAAATTTTAATGTTTTAGGGTTTTATGTGAGAAAAACACCATAAAAATAGGAAAAATAAACAGCTGAAAAGAAACCCTAGCGTCTGAAGTAGCTGGATATGTAGGAATATGAAAAACGACAACGGTCGTAATTTAAAACCCGTGTGGAGTCGCCATTTGTTAGTATGAATCCTTTGTCGAAGTGTATGAAAAAGGACCACTTTAGCTACGCATAACTAATAGCCCTAACAACAAAAGTGGCTGCCAATATCTTCAGATCTGCGGTTAGTTAGACAGAAAAGAGCTGCAAAAAACTAGATCTATGCATGGAAAGACATTAAGCAGAAAAAGTAAGGGTTTGCTCCATATACCAATAGACAAGACAAGAACGATTTTTGAAAGAATTTTTATATTAATGGGGCACCTGGGAGGAAAACAACAAGGTGTATCCAATTCCCCTCAGTGGGATGGGTTCTTGGAAGTCCTCAGCACTTCAGATCTAAGATTTCTCTCTCTTATTGGTGTAGAAGACCCACACAAAGAATGGAACTCAAAGGGAGCTCTCATAGCAAATGGCAGAAAATGGTGACCAAGTGTATAGATCCAGAGTGATCTAATAGGCAACAAAAGGTGAAGAATGGTAGGAAAAACCCTCCTATTTATAACAAAATATTGGGTCATTCTAGATCTTGGTGCATGGATTAACCAGATCTAGATCCACTTTTTATGGAATATTTTATTATATTTGTTGGAGGGAAAAGGTATTTGACTTGGGTCAAATCCCTTAATTTTTCAAAAATAAATAAATAAATGGTTTATTTATCTTTTTAAGGAAGCGGTTAGAAGATAATCAAATAAATAATGATTTATTTAATTATTTAAGGAAGTGGTTGAAAGATAATTAAATAAATAGTGATTTATTTAATTATTTGTGGGTGATTTGGTCATATTTAACAGGGAATATCATCTAAATAAGGTTTAAATGATTATTCCTAGAAAATAATAAGATAAATAAAGGTTTATCTAATTAATTTCTTTGATTTTGGGTTAAACATGACTGGGAATAATAATTAAATTATGTTTTAATTAATTATTCCATGAGGAAAATCAAACAAACATGGGTTTGTTTAATATTTCCTTTTGGGGTTTCCTGTTTTAACATAGTGAAAGCAGTTTTACTTAGGGTAAAACTGGTCTTACATGGTGTACTTGGGTCCATCTAATGATAATAGGTTAGATGACCAAAAAAATGGTGTAACAACAGATGTTGGCGAAACTATATGAAAAACCCTCGGCCTCAAACAAGGTATTTCTTATGAAATGACTATTTAATATGAATATGTCGGAAGGTGGATTTGTTGCAGACCATTTAAATAAATTTAATAAAGTTACCAGTTAGTTAAGTTCTGTAGGGGTAAACTTTGATGATGAAGTTATAGCTCTGTTATTCTTGTGCTCATTGCCAGAGAGTTGGAATGGTTTAGTAATGGCCATTAGTAACTCTGTCTCTGGATCTAGTACTTTAAAGTTTGATGATGTTGTTGGTGCTATCCTTAGCGAGGAAATGCGACGGAAAATATTCGGTGAGACATCAGGTAATGCTTTGAGTGCAGAGTCATGGGAAGAATAATGGAAAGAGGAAAGAGCTCAGGATATCGTAGTAAATCAAGGAAAGGCAGATCCAAGTCCAGATCGGGGATAGTGTGCTGGAATTGAAGAAAGAAAGGACACCTAAAGAAAGACTGTAGATCTCGGAAGGGAAAATAAGGAGACACACAGCAAGAGAAAAATCATGAAGCAAATGTGACAGGTGATGTGTTACAAGATGCTTTGATTCTTTCTTTCGAAAATGTTACTGATTCTTGGGTTGTAGATTCAGGGGCTTCATTCCATGCCACACCTGATAAGAAATATTTTCATGACTATTTTCAAGGAGATTTTGGACAATTTTGTTTGGGTGATGATAAACCCTATAAAATTGTTGGAATGGGTAAAGTTCTTGTAAAACAACAGAATGGAAACCAATGGCTACTAAAGGAGGTAAGGCATGTTCCAAATCTGAAGAAAAATCTGATTTCAACAAGGCAGTTAGGCAATGAAGGTTGTGTGACAAATTTCACAGATAAGACTTGGAAGGTCACCAAAGGAGCGCTGGTAATAGCAAAAGGTGAAAAGGTTGGTACATTTTGTTTATGCAATGGTATTTCTAACTCTGTTAATGCTTTAAATTCCAAAGGAGCAGATGCAACATTATGGCATCATAGGCTAGGACACATGAATGAGAAGGGAATGAAGATTCTTCACTCAAGAAATTTGTTGCCAGGATTGAAGAATGTTGATTTGGATTTCTGTGAGAATTGCATTTATGGAAAACAAAAGAGAGTCGAATTTCTCAGAGTTGGGAAAGAAAAGAAGAGCAAAAAATTGGAGCTTGTGCATACAAATGTATGGGGACCTGCTCAGGTATCATATCTCGGTGGCTCTCGTTATTATGTTACTTTTATTGATGAGGCAACTAGAAAAACATGGATTTATTGTATTCAGAATAAATCTGATGCATTTGATACTTTCAAGAAATGGAAAGCTTTGGTTGATATTGAGACAGGAAAGAAGTTGAAGCGTCTCAGATCAAACAATGGAGGTGAATATTGCAGAAAAGATTTTGATAGGTACTGTTCAGAGCATGGAATTCGTAGAGAGAAGACAGTTCCAAGAATAGCACAAGAAAATGGTGTGTCAGAAAGGATGAACAGAACAATCATGGAGCGTGCAAGGTGCATGAGATTGCATGCAGGATTGCCTTTACAATTTTGGGCAGATGCTGTAGATACTGTTGTTTATCTAATAAACAAAGGGCCTTTAAGTTCCTTGGATGGTGGTATTCCAGAGGAAGCATGAACAGGTAAAAATGTAAACTACTCTTTTTTAAATCCTTTTGGTTGTGAGGCCTTTGTCCATATTAATAAAGAAAATAGAACAAAGCTTGAGGCAAAATCAAAGAAATGTACCTTTATTGGATATGGTGCTAATGATTTTGGTTATCGCTTATATGATTATGAAAATCACAAAATCATTAGGAGCAGAGACGTAATATTCAATGAAAAGGTCTTGTATAAGAATCGGCTGCAGGAAAAGAAACAGGAAAAAGAAAGCAAGGAATACACGGTTCTTGACGAGATAACTGAAAAAGTAAAGGTGCCTGAAAATAATAATAATCAACAGTCACAGCAGCAGCAACCACCACAACAGCAAAAGGCACCTCAAACACCTGAAAGTGGTGTTAGAAGATCTACCAGGATAAGTAGACCCCCTGAATGATACTTTCCTTCATTATATTATTTATTGTTGACTGATTCTGGTGAACCTGAATGTTATGAAGAAGCAATGCAGGTTGAAAGCAGGAAGAAGTGGGAGCTAGCCATGGAAGAAGAGATGGACTCCTTAATGCATAACCAAACTTGGGACTTAGTCAAGTTTCCTGTGGGTAAAACTGCATTGCAGAATAAATGGGTTTACAAGCTGAAGGAAGAAGATGGAGGAAAACAGAGGTACAAAGCTAGACTTGTGGTGAAGGGGTCTCCACAGAAGAAAGGTATTGATTTTGATGAAATATTTTCTCCTGTTGTTAAGATGAATTAAATCAGAACTATCTTAAGTCTTGTAGCAGCAGAAGATTTACATCTTGAACAGTTAGATGTAAAGACAACATTTCTCCATGGAGATTCGGAGGAAGAGATATACATGCAGCAACCAGAAGGATATGAGGTCAAAGGGAAAGAAAAATTGGTGTGTAGGTTAAAGAAGAGCTTGTATGGTTTAAAACAGGCTCCAAGGCAGTGGTATCTAAAATTTGACAAGTTCATGTCTGAATAAGGTTATACTAGATGTCACTCTGATCATTGTGTTTATCTAAAAAGGCAAAATGATGGCAGCTATATTATATTGTTATTGTATGTAGATGACATGCTTGTTGCGGGATCTAACATGCAGGAAATAAATGTGCTCAAAAGAAAATTGGAAAATTCATTTGCAATGAAGGATTTGGGAGCTGCAAAACAAATCCTTGGTATGAGGATAACTAGAGACGGGAAAAATCGCAAATTAACACTGTCTCAGAATGAGTACATAGAAAAGGTGTTGAAAATATTTAATATGCAGAATGAAAAACCAGTTAGTACACCTTTTGCTAGCCATTTCAAACTTAGTAAAGAGATGTGCCCAAAGACCCAAGAAGACATGGATTATATGTCTAAAGTTCCATATGCATCAGCAGTTGGAAGCTTAATGTATGCAATGGTCTGCACAAGGCCTGATATTGCACATGCAGTGGGAGTTGTAAGTAGGTACATGAATAATCCAGGAAAAGAACGTTGGATGGCAGTAAAATGGATTCTCGGATATTTGAGAGGTACCACAAATCAAGCATTATGATTTGGTGGTTCAAACATTGCTCTACAGGGATATGTTGATGCAGATATGGCAGGTGACAGAGATAACAGGAGGAGCACTACAGGATATGTATTTACTGTAGGTGGAACAGTTGTTAGTTGGGTTTCAAAAATCCAAAGTGTTGTTGCACTTTCAACAACAGAAGCAGAGTATGTTGCTGCTACAGAGGCTAGTAAAGAAATGATTTGGTTACAAAGGTTTATGGATGAATTGGGTAAGAAGCATGATATGGGCACACTATACAGTGATAGCCAAAGTGTTATTCATCTTGAAAAGAACTCAGCATTTCATTCCAGGACTAAACACATACATCTCAAGTACCATTTCATACAGTCAGTATTGGAAGATGGAGAGTTGAAGCTGGAAAAGATACACACTAGCCAAAATCCTGCAGATATGCTAACAAAAGTTGTAACCAGGGAGAAACTAAGAACATGCTCAGTTTCAATTAGTCTTCAAGGATGACGATGAAGATGAGAAATAGCCAGGTCCAAAGAGGAGTCATTGTCTAGCAAATGAAGCAGCGGTGGAGTTGCTACAATCAGTCTCCAAGTGGGATATTGTTGGGTGTGGAGCTTGATTATCTTGTTTACTTTGTATCATAGCATTGGACCCTTGTACCTTAAAAGGGGCGGCAACGCCGCCTGTAATTAATCGCTGCCGTGGGGGGTCCAGGGGGGGCAGCAGCGCCTTTCGGAGCCCCCCCCTGAAGCTAAAAATAGATGTAAAATTTCCTTGTAAAAGTATAGTAATTTCTAGTCAATATGGGCCGTTCATTAGGCAAATGATCTGACGATAGAAGTTATGTTTAGATAAGGGTTTTTTGCCCTAGAAGGCAACCCCTCGCTTTTATGAGGGCATTGTATTGCGGCTGTGCATTGTATGTGTATTCTTGGAGCGAGAAACAGAGAGGGAGACTGTGAGAAAGAACATAGGATATTACAGCGGATCTGCTGTAGGTTTTTTCTTTTCATTTTGTTGGATAATAGAAAGGAAGGACTGGTTGTTTGGGGTGGACGTAGCCCAAATTGGGTGAACCATGTATATCTGTGTCTCTCTAGTTTTATGTGTTTTGTGTGCTTGTATTTTTGGCATATTTTATGTGTTGCATTGCTCCATAATATATAATTTTCTAACAAAGCATCTATCCTCCTTTGCTGATCCAGTGGTCTCCCCGGAAAAATGTCTCAAAGCAGTGAGACATCATCATCAATATATGACTGAATAGATGAATGGAGAAAGCTCTCCATGCTTCCACTATGCAATCCAATCACCTCCTCAGGTGCATCAACCTCCAAAAATGAATAGGGATGTATACTCCTCATCTCATGATGCTAATTCTTCTCCCTACTTCCTCCTTATGTTCCATGGTCTCACACCTCCTCAAAAATGGCACAGATGGAACATGAGTTGTGCCTTGATCTCTACTCATGAGATCCTGGGAACCTTCTTGCAAAGATGAAAGCATCCCTCTTTTTGGAGCAATGGCTCCTCTTTCCTCTGCATGAGGTGCTAGATCAACTCCAGATCTAACAACGTTGTTGCCCTCAATCTCTACAACATGAATGGGCAACCTCCCAATGATGTGATCCCTTTTTGAAAAAGAGACCCCTATGCCTCTTTTCTCAAAAGTGTGAGAAGACAATTTCTTCTTTGGCAAAGTATGGTGCAAGTTTTCAACCTTCCCCATTATTTTCTGAAATGGTACTGCGTTCTTGTGCAAGGTTTTTATCTGATTTTTCTTGTTTAGAACCACCATGTGTGTCTCATGAATCCTTCTATCAAAATTTTCCACTAATGCCTTAGTGAAATTTGCATAAGATGAGATGTTTACATTTCTCAAAGAAAAGGATTCAAAGATCCACCAGGCATAAGCCTTACCTCTCATATGAAGTGCTGCAACTTTGATGGCTTCATCCTCCGGTATTTTGTGCTGCTGTAAGAAGGCCTTTAACTCTTCCACCCAAACTTTGGCTGAACATGTAGGTGAACCCTCAAAGGTAGATAGAAGAAATATATCTTGTTGCTCTTTTCCATTCACCTTCATCTTGCAAAACTCTGAAAAACTGAGATGATCTCTGAATTTCTGAGTCTGAAACTCATACTCCTTCAATAAATCACTGAGGGTTTCCCTCCCAGCAACTTCTTCTCTTCTTTCCATCTCTCTTTCGGCAATCCTGGGCATGTGACTGCACTGTACAAGATGGTGTGTAGCTGCATGTTCACACTCCTCCAATCTAGAGTTTGATTTTGAACCAAACCCTCTAGGAGATTCCCTATACTTTCTTCGGATCTCCTCATACTCTTCATGAATCATATGTACAGATTTAGGAAGAAGCTGGGTAAGCTTATCCCCTTTTTCTTTTTCTTCTCCAAAGGATTGAGTTTTTCTTCTACTTATTTCTTTGTCTCATTAATGAGAATAGGAAGTGCAGGGCTCTTCCTCTTCTTTCTGCATATCCTCCTTAGGGAGGCTCTTCTCTGTTCTGAAAATAGATGAGATCAAACTCATATTCTACATCATATTCTTCAGTCTTCTAATATTCTTGGCAAAGACTCACAGACTAAGCCAAGAAATTTTCTCTGATACAACTGTAATGTTCCTTTTTCAGGAACTTGCTACAACTATGAGAATATCTCAAGATATTCTAGAGTTGGAGCTCTAGCAATATTACTTTTTCTGAAATATCACAAGTTTATTCCAGAGATAGAATGTGGGGGAATTTTCCGGATATGTCACCTTCACAAGGAAGGGTGAGATCCAGAGGCTACCTAGCCCTTCATAGACTCTGTCTATAGATATGTGAAATTCCTTCCTCAGGAATTTCCTAAAGAATAGGGCTGCAACAATGTAAGCACATGTATGAACATACAATGGAAAGATAGCGTTATTCTATTGAGCCATGGAAAATGAAGAATATAGCTGAACAATGAATAATATAGCAGAAAATGTGTACAATTCTTTGAGGATCCAATCACTCAAGCTTGGCAATGAAAGCCTCAACAAGACAAGTACATGAAATGAGACAAAACACTGCTATGTATCCAGGCCCTAGCTGTGACTGTGCAGTTATGAATGGAGACTGCAGTATAAAATATGTAAATACAATGATAGATCAATATAAACTCAAATAAAGAGGGGGAGCAAGCTCTCAACCCCTGAAAACACTAGTACAACAATCCTTAGAAGGATTGGCTACAATACATGCACAGGAAATGGAAAACACAATAATGCTAGAGTTGTTGGGCAACAGCAACTCATAAAAAAAATAGGAGGAAATGGCTGAATGAGATCCTCAATATGAAATGGCCTCCGCCAATGAGAAATCTGAAGTGAAAGACTGATTCTTTCACCTAAGATTTCACCCTCCAACTATCTGCAAACCCCTCACAGAAAATTCTCTCCAAGAATAATGTTGTCTAAGAGAGGGACTGCGCTACATATGATGGCAAGTGGTTGGAATGATGCCAAATATGGTGGAATAAGCTCAAAAACCACCTTTGATGATCTCTCAAAGAGATGGAAGCTCCTTTCTCTGAAAAACTAGCCAAGGATGGTGTTGTGGAAAACCTCCCCAGCAACACTCAGCAACACTGCACAAAATCCACTTGGAACTGCACTGATGAAGATGGATGATACCTGACCTCAATGTCTAAATATGGGGAATAGAGTGTAATCCTCCAAGATCTACTCAAGAAGGAGAGGAAATCCTAAATAGGAATTCCCTCAGCAATTCTTATTAACTAGCAAGATGTTGCTGCAAGTCCACCGGACCAAAGATGAATAATACTCAACATGTTTTGCAATGGTAGCCTTGCCCCCCTTTTAAACAATGTGAGCTCTCTCTCAATGGACCTCACTCATTAGGGTTTCCTTCCTCTAGAAGCTTCCCTCCTTATCCCACTGCGCTCGCCCACAATGTGCTCTCCACCTCATGCTACTGTGCAGTTTGACTTGGTCAAACTTGACCTAGCCTTCTTGCAAAAGCCCCTTTTCACACATGGAGGTGTGAAATCAAGCTCCAAAAGTGATCCTCCCTCATGCCAAGAGGATTTTGTTTCTCTACCCAAGGAAGAAATGGGTCTCCTACCCATTTTATTCATCTCCTATGTTAAAAACGGAAAAATTAATGTTCCAATTTTCTCCATGAAAAATTGGGAACATTACAATGGCGGTGGTAATTTTTTTTTCTCAGTTTTCTCAGAGAAGTGAGAAAAAATTAGTCAAGCACTCATTTGCTTGACTGGTTACATTGGAAATCTGATTATTATTTGATGGGACAATTTTTCAGACTAGAGTAAGTAGATGTGCGAATAAGCTCAGCACCCTCAGCATATTTCCTGTTTTATTCAGATTGCTTTTCAGTTGTCAGCTTAAGATTGCTTTCAAATTTTTATTTCGGCATAGTTCATATTTCACCATTCAAATTTTCAAGTTGCAGGAGTCTTGTGGCAGAGCATATTGTTGTCACCTTAATCACCAAGGCACTGGTCATCGGATTTAGAGATCTACAGTTCTCTGCTGCCTCGCTGTGAGGGAAACATCCCCCACAGGGAGCCACTGTTAGGAACCTATAATTATAGGGGAATCAGGGTCACTAAATTATATATATTGGTTTTTCTTGCAGGACGAAAACAAGGTTTCATTCCGCAATGTTGGGTTCATTTTCAAAAGCATCCTGAATCAAACTCTTTATGGAGCATCTTTAAAAAGAGTGAGTGATAAAAATTCCATCCGCACTGCTCTAGAATGATGTGAAATATTTCTCATATATTATTCTGGTGTTGCATGGAGGCGTGGATTGAAATTGTCTTCATATGCTAGGCTCGGTTGATTCCATTTTCACCCCTCCATCATTTTCGTCATTACATGCATAAACAATCTTAGGATTAAAAAAAGAAAAGAAATGAAAATATAAAAATAAAAACAAACTATATCCTTAATGATTTACATGTCACATCATGGAGTTGAAAACCCCACCACTTTCCACCTCATCCACACACCATCACTTTGATCTGACGGCCTATGTTTCATTTCTGCCCCCCCTACCATCCTAACTTTATCCTCACGGGGGAGGAGGGGTGGGGTCCAAAATGGGTGGTTTTCATAAATTCCCCCCCCCCACCCCTTACGTGTCATTCTCTCATGAATTTGGAACCCCCCCCCCTTTTACCACTTACTATTTCAGGGGGGGTCCGAAATACCATTCTTCTCCTGCAAAACCGTTTTCCCCAAATAAAAAAAATTGTTTTTAGCTAGTTTTACCAGTCAATTTCGAGGGTGATTCTGGGAAAATGGGAGTTAATTTTGCAAAAACCGAGAGAGGTTTTGATTTAAAACGGGCTGAATAACAAAAACCTCTCCCAGATTTTCTACAGGAGTCTTCAGTTGGGAGAATTGAAGCCATATTTCAGCCCTATTTTTCAGATTTCCGTTTTTCTTGTTTTGGTCATGATTTTGTGGCGACTGTTGTGGAGAGATGTAGATTAATTTTGAAAATACGAGAGAGTTTTTTGACCAAAATGGGGCAAATAACAATAAAATTTCTCATATTTTTCATAGGTGTCACCATTGGGGAAAAAAATTGTCTGAGTGTGCCTCTGTTCTCAACTGATTCGACCCAGTTTTCAGCTTTGTAGCAGTTTGTCTATTTTTAGAGAGGAGATGAGATATTTGATCAAGATAAGTGTTTCAAGGCAGGAGGCCGTACAAAGAGCCAACTCTATATTCCAACACTCAAAAGGATTTTCAGATAGCCCAAACGTTATGGCTTGACAGGAGTTACACCTGCAAACATATGACAAGCCCGATTTCAAAAGAATGAAAGAAACAACAGATGTCTAGCAGTCTTCATAACTCTTGTAGTTTTATTTACGTAGTCCAATGATGTTATGTCCTTCTCTATTATTTTTTTAGGAAGATAGTAACTGTTATTGATAGTGATTGATTGTAATAAGTTAGTAGGCATAACATATATACTTCACTATTCGAAGTAGAAGGGTGGGGGGGGGGGATCTACAATGAGGGACTAAGTCCCATTCTGTAATGTTGTGGCTTCTTGCACAGTGATACAATAGAGGTTTCCAGGATTCAAGAGGCCCACCAAATGGTGAAGTGTCTCCTATTGAATGTGTTTTCCATTGTTCTCCTTTCTGAGTATTTCTAAATTCTAATTTGTAGAAAAGAAAATGATGAATAGGATTTGTCTTTAGAGCACCCTATTCTAGCTGATTCTGTAATATTCTATGTTTTCCACTGATGTCGAACCAAGGAAATCTTAGTTTCTCCTTGGTTTCTATGGAGCATTACCCTCTAGTTCAGCTACAAAATTCTTAATTGCTCCTCAATTTCTGCTGAGTTCCACTTTTCTAGTATCTTCCCACTCCATTTTATTCTCAGAGATCTAGAGTGATACTCCTATCTTTCCCTGCTTCACTCCTTCTTGATTACTTCTGAAAATTGGTCACCCGATCCCTTTGAATCAATCTCCCAATGGCCCTTTTCCCTCGCTTTCCCCACCAAACCAAATTTAGAACCCAACTCTTCTTATATTAACTAACCTAAAATGCCCAATAAAAAAATCTAAATCCTACAAAGAGATCCCCCTCTGGGTCTAGGAGGGCTAGATCCTAGGCCCGAAGCGGTTTTGATGATGCATCCGGGATTCTGCCTTCATCCTCAGAATTACAGAGTGATAACACTACTTCAGGCTTCATCATTAAATCAAACAATCCCAGTACTGATCTGTCAACCTGCGAAGAATGCTCTTTTTTGCATCAAATATTTCCAAATAGAATACCTTTTCATGCAGATAATACTTCCCTACTTGTGGTTTTAGGAAGAAAATCATCTGTGTGAATTCTTTCCTTGTAAGATTGCCATAATGATCTACCAAAGACTTTTTAGTGAAACTAAAAATGGCTTCTGACTCAAGGTAGAAAAATGCTTGACGGATTAACAAGGAGGACACTTGAAAGACACTCTCTCCAAAATGGTTCATGACAAAACATTTACCAGGGTATAAAGCTGAAGCTAACTAGTGAATGAATTCAGGAACAAGATAGGTTCTTGGAATACAGGTAAACAAAAATCTAGACCTGACCATGGCTGTAAAAACAAGGGAATTATACTAGTTGAGAATAATCTGCTGATATAGAGGTAAGTGTTCAACTACGCACTTGGTGTCAATGATATCTTGCTTTGCGTCCATGAGGGGAATGTGACTCGATGAACCAAACAAGGATGACTTGGCCATGATAAAAATTAGGGTGACGACTGGATTGACTGTAAATGAAGGAGAAGGGTGAATAGGATGAGTGAGATATTTAAACCAGAGAGAACAGGTGAAAAAATAACGGTTTTTACTCAGTATTTATAGGCGCAGCAAGAAAATTGGGAAAAAAAATCATTAACTGCTTGAAAAGACAATGACTAGATGTGTACGGGACTGACGCGGACATTGAGCTAGCTCACTTGCTGACTTCGTCCTCCGATTTCTTACATCGCCATGGTGGCACCTTGGGTACCGTGGGTTCATCAATGTTGTGCTACCGCAGTGATCTTAGGCCATTAATTTGATTCAACATGCCTACGTCAAAGTCAACTGCAGGGGCACCCCGCAAATTAACTGTCGGGCTACTTGTGCCCGCGGGTTCCTCCCTATCCATCTTCATGAGTTGTCTTTTAATCCTTTTATGATGTTTACAATTGTGGCCAGACTCACCTTTCACATGATTCGAACCAACATTAGTGTTTTACATATAAATTCCCAATAATTCTTAGCATATGAAATCTTATTTCACTTTTTCTTTTCACAATGTTATATATTTTTTTATATTTTTGAGAATAATCTAAAAAATAGAAAGAGATGAGAAATGAACCAAAACATCTGGCTCCACCTGGGGATAGTGTTTTTTCCCACGAAAGCGCTAAGAACCACAAATTAGTGCCTTCACCTCACGCATGGAGTAAAAAATTGCTTCGGTGACATATGGACGATGTGAAACCTGGTATTTATAATGATGGAATGATTTTCTCTTAATGCTGAAAATAGTGCTTTAAATATTTCCCATTCACAGGCAACTGTAGAGATTCTCCATCTAGATTTTCCAGGATAAAAATATTATTTCATCTAGCTTCAGTGATTCTATAAGGTCCATACCAGAGACGATCAAATTTACCATGCTTTCCCTTATCCTCCCGGCTTCTTGTATCCCATCTTAGTAGTAAGTCTCCTGCTTGAAAGATAATTTCCTTTGCGATGGTTTTCATCTTTGTTTGATAAGTAATTAAGTTATCTCTAACTTTATCTCTATTTTCACTTAACTCAATTACTTTATTCATCCTTCTAACCAGAGTATTGGGTTCTTCTTGAGCTTCCTGAATTAAATAAATCATAGGTTTAGCCAATTGACTAGGAAATAATGTCTGTGTTCCATATACCAATTCAAAAGGAGATCTACTAGTGGACCTTCTGCCCAAAGAGAAAACTTAAGTTTTGAGTCCCAATCCTTCTGATTTTCAGTGATGTTTTTCTTCAATATTCTAACCATAGTTTTGTTAGAGGACTTTTCCAATCCATTCCCTTGTGGATGGTAGGCTGTAGAATGAGACAAAACCACATTATAATTTTTAAAGGAATCAATGAATCGAGCAGAAGTGAATACCTGAGCATTAAATGTTACAATTATGATTGGACAACCAAACCTGCTGAAAATACTCCCCTCCAGGAACTTCATCACCACTTGTTCATCGGATTTCTTGGTGGGTATGGCTTCAACCCACTTTGTGAAGTAGTCAGTGGCAGTTAAAATCCACTTGAATTTTCCACTTGATGGTGGATTTGTCTCTCCAATAAAGTCCAGTCCCCACTATCTAAAAGGTTCCTCTACGAATACTGGAATTAGAGGCAGAGGATAAAATCTTTTCTTTTCAGCAAACAATTGACATTTCTGACAACTTTTGATCAGTCTAAACACATCGAAAAACAATGTAGGCCAATAGAAACTAGATTTGAGGATCTTATGTGCTATGACCTTCCATATGTAGTGTCCTCCACACAAAATTTCATGGTATTCTTTGGTGACTTCAATGGATTCTCCTTAAGTTAAACATAGCAATAAGATACCAACAAGATCTTTCCAGCATAGTTTTTCCTCTACTATGACATATGGTTGAGACTTAAGTTTGAGAGCTCTATATTTTGTTCTATTCAGTGAAGTGGGACAAGAAAAGAAACACAGATAATGAACAATATATTTATACCAATTTGAACGCAAAAATTTGTACTGAATACCTGTTTTGGGATTATTTTGACCTTCTTCATTCACAACTTCATTCACTGGTGCTAACAGATTGATTCCCAATGCTTGAAATTTTTTTTTTCTGCTAACAGATTTCCCAAAACTTTCCCTTAATTAGTTTGGTAGGTTTAATGTCCAGATTATACTCCTGAATTTTTTCTATCCATTTTCCTCTCTTCCCTTCCACATCTCTTTGAACCAACACATATTTAACAACAACGTTGGGGACATATGCAGTTATTTGAGACTGTAATAGATAAGTTATGAAGGCTTTGAGTGCTTTAATCAATGCATATACTTATTTCTCCAAAATGTTATATTTGAGCTCAGCGTCCCTGAGAACTTTGCTGAAGAATGCCACTATTTTTTCCCTACTCTCCTCAATTTTCTATAATAACAAAACAACAATAGTAGAAGAGGAAGCAAATGAAAATATTTGAAAAGCCTTATGATAATCAGGATTGATTAGGACAATAACTTCTTGGAGAGCCTCCTTTATTCTGGAAAATGATTCTTTTGCTTCCTTATTCCATTGTACCTCTGCCACTTTTTTCAACATATTGGTTATGTTTCTAACAATCTCTACATAATTCAGTACAAATCTTCTCAGAAAGTAAATATTTCGCAAAAATCTCTGAATATCTTTCTTGCTTCTAGGAAAAATAGTTTTCTGAATTCCTTCTACTCTTGCTGGATCAATATTTTCCCCTTGTTTTGAAACTATATGGCCCAATAATTTACCTTCTTCCAAGGCAAATAAATATTTTTTGGGCTTAAGAGACAATCCATACCTCCTGCATTTTTCAAAAGCCCTTTGCATATGTTCTAAGTGTTCATCATCTTAACTTGAATAAACAATGACATCATCCAAATATATAACCACATATTTGTCTCCAACAAACGCTATGTCCATGGCCCTTTGAAAGGTTGCACCTGCATTCATGAGTCCAAATGGCATTCTAACATACATGAAATTACCCCATGGGGATGTGACTGATATCTTTTTTTGGTCTTCCTTGTCTACTGCCACTTGATTATACCTAGAAAATCCATCAACCATTGACAACCTACAAGCTCCTGTCACTTTTTGTAAAACATAATCCATTTTAGGTAAAGGATAATTATCCTTCAGATATGCCTTGTTTAGGTTCCTAAAATCCACACACAATCTTATCTCTCCATTTTTCTTCATGATGGGAACCAAATTAGACACCCAATCAGAATATTTTAGAGGGACAATGAACTTTTCTTGGAGTAATTTATTCACCTCTTTCTTAATTGGAGAAAGCAATAATGGATTAATTTGTCTGATCTTCTATCTGTGTGGTTGAATTTTTCTTTCAATGGGATCGTATGTTGTATGATATCTTTTTCATATGTCTTCAGATCTTCGTATGACTAGGCAAACACATCTGTGTACTTATTGAAAAGATCAATGTACCTTTCTTTATAATTTTTGGGAACACCTCTGAATAACTTCACTATTTTTATTTCCTGCTGAGTTACCAAATTACAATCTTCTATTTCTTCCTCCTGGTAAGTTTTCTTTAAATTATTTGCAACATAATTTGAATAAAAAACCTCTAAAGAGGAACCAAACCTTTAGGGAGTACATTATCTTTCAATTGAATAATTTTCTGATCACCTATTGACTTCTTGAAGTTTTTTACATCTACTTTATGCTCTGTTTGTTCTTCATCCTGATCTATTTTCGTATCTTCAAAGTTTCCAGATCATTGTAAAACACTGATTTATCTGCTCATCATCTTCAAACACTTACCAAATTTTCACATTATCTGGGACAGAGGGCTTGTGCCTAATCTCTATCACATACCTTAGCCTCAGATTAATTGGATGCTTGAAGGTACTGGCTGCAACTGCTAATGAATCAACTAGTCTATTCTCCTCCCTTGGAATAAATTGAATATTAAAAGCTTCAACAAATTTCTCAATCAAGTCCCAAAATTCATTTCTACATGACCTTAATCTTGGATTTTTGGTTTGACAATGATTTTTTATTTGTCTTATTATCAATTCAGAATCACCAAAAATCAAAATACACTGAATTCTCATTTTCTTAGCAATTTGAAGGCTGATGATCAAGGCCTCATACTCAGCTACATTATTTGTTGAATCAAACTCTAACTTGAAAGAGAAAGGCATGAGGTTAAATTCTGGTGATATTAACAAGAATCAAGCTCTTGTGCCTTCCTTGGAGTAGGCACCATCAAGGTAGAATTTCAAAATATTTTTTGAATGCAGCTCATTATTTACAACTACTGAAGAGAGTTGCTTCCTTGTGTCTTCAGCAATTCTGCATCTTCATGTAGCTTGAAACATGAAATATCTTCTTTTTCCTGACTATAAATAGGGGAATTACCTGCATCTTTCTTGGCAATGGTTTTCAAAAACCTTGTTTCTCTATACAATATCATTTCTTCCCCATTAAAGACAGGAATGATATCATAAGTGAAATCTAAATTTAGAATACCTCCCAACTTTGCTCCCCAATATCTTGATAGAAGCATCCCAAATCTGGCTGAAATGTCAGAAACAACTACATCCATAACAATGCTTTTAGCTAGAATTTGTGCCAAAGAAACTACCATGTATTTAATTAACCCGACACATTTTACCCTTTTGGAATCAAATGAATACAGATCCTTGTAAGGCTTAGTGATTTTCAATTCCAATTCCTTCATGACAGATAATGGCATAAGATTATGGGAAGCCCCTGAATCCAACATAAAATTATGGAGAATAAAATCATGAATCAACAATGAAATATAAAAGGGAGGAACATAAGGATCTAATTATTCTACATGAGGACCTGTTGTGCTGTACAAAAAAACCTCCCCATTTCAAATTTTTATATTAATTTTTAGTAAGAAATGGGTCCCCTTTTCTTTGAATAGTTATTGAATCAATAAAATGTTTTGAGGAAATCCGGTCTAGCATGAAATAGAATCGAACCCCAAAGAAAGAAGATTTATTTAACAAAAAAATAAAACATAAAGGCCTTTATCGCATTTCTCATATTCAAAGTATAGAATCAATTGTGTTATCATTCAACCCCGAATTGCGATTAAGAAATCACAAAAGCGTATCTCACATGAGCATGAGTCCAAACCTTCCATTTTGAAAAGCTCTGATGCGATAAACCCGATCGCAATCGCAAATCGGTAAAGTCATATCACATTTTTTTTTTCGCGCCCTTTATTTAAAAAAAAGTTCCAATGCGATAAGTTAAATTGCAATCGCTCATCGCTAAAAACACATAACTCATATCCAAAAAAACTCCACTTAAAATCTGTGATGTGATATCATTATTTCAAAAAAGCGCTTGTCGTAAAAGAAAACATAAAATAGATCATTTATATAAGAAATGTTAATATCTTAATATGATTTTAAAAAAGCATCGTGCTATTTATGCCAGCTCAGCAATAATCTCAAATTGCAGATATAAAATGGAAATACTTAAAATATTTGAGACTTCCGATCTCCGATATATGATTATCATCGATTGGAAAATCTGAAAATTCATGATATGAATGCTTTAAATGGACCATTATAAATGTGCGATGAGAAAACCCACAATGGCATTAAAATCTCACATTATAAGATAATCATGGTTGAAATCCTTCGCGGATTTCATCCTCAATGGAATAATATTTCTTTAATCTGTCATCTTTGTTGTGATTAAATGCCATTAGCTCCTATCTATTTTGTATTCATTCCTAAAAGAATTTTTCCATCATTATTGTGCAGACCTGAGAAAAACCTATTAGCCATGAAAATGTCTAAGAAATCTAGAAAAGCGAAGGTTCCCGTCGTTCCAAAAGATCAACTAGCTAAATTGGTATTAGTAACCGAAACTACCTGTCTAGATCTCGAAAAAAATTCATGGAAAGGAGTTTACAATCTACTGGAAGCAGAAGATCCAACTATAATATAAGAAGAAGAGCCGGAGGCAGATTTAGATAAAAAATCAGAAAGCACTCTTAAGGAATTGGTGAGCTCCTATCTTCACAAAGTAGCAGCTTGCACAAATGTTCTCCCATATAATGACTTGGTAATATGGGTGATAGAAAGAATCAATATAACAGACATATCGTTCTTTACGTTAGACGGAAGGATGTTCAGGTCTTTCAAAGAAGAAGACATCAAGAAGATGTATCTCCTACCAGACCCTCAGCAAATCTACAACAAAGAATTTTTGGAAGACTTCACCAAAGAAAATGAAGTGGAGTCAGACCCCATTAAATATTGGAAGCATTTTCTAGAAAAACATAACCATGAATACTCGGGTATGTATTCCATAGAATCCTTGGCATCTCCTTATTGCTATGTTGCAGCTATGATGTGTAGTTTATTTGCAACCGTCAACTCAGAAAATTTTTCTATCGAGATGGTACCTTTAATTGAAGCCACTGTTAACTCCTACATCATGGATTGGGCAACCATTTTATCTGATAAAATGGCAAGCAAAATCCTCGATTATAGGAAAAATAGGTTTGTAACTACCCGGATAATACCCCCATTTTACATGAGTGCTTATATTATTGACACCATATGCTTCAACTCTGAATTCCCTATCTTAGGCTAGAAGTGGACTCCTAAAAGCCCGATTCCTATCCATATTTATCACAAATATCTGTGGAAGGCCTATTACAAAGACCATATATATAGAATTTATCATGGATTTATCTTGCCAGTTCATCAATTTATATTCAACAAACCCACTCCAAGGTTATCCGATGAGGCCAGCATTGACCTAACCTCAATCGGAAGCTGGTTTGGAGAAGAAAAATTCACCTATATCCGGATATTCAGAAGTATCACTGATCTTCATGTTCCACCCTTGTACATTCCTGATAAATTGTTAGCCCAAGAAATAGCTTATCAAATAACAGATAAAGGGATGTCTAGAAACCTAAAGAATTCTAAGAAGATTATGTGGCCTGCATTTCCCCTTCGATGTGGATCTTTTTCTCTACATGATTTTAAACATGCAGAGAAAGAAGCCCAAAAAATAAAAGACCTCAGATTGGAAACCATCCCCAAAAGACAGTATGATCCAAAGAAAGTTGCCTATAAATTTACATCTATGGTACAGGTTGCTAAATTTGAACATGAAGATGCCGATTTTGATGATCTATTTGCATCGGCTGAAGGATTTTCACAGGTTAAACATTTAGCAAATTTAAAATTTGGAGCAAGTGGCTTGGAAGAGTTCCTAAAGTTCAGAAACAAGAGACTACTAACAATACCTCTTGATCATTTGAGAACTACAATAGGAAGAAAACAATGAAGAGAGGAATACAGGGAGTAAGGCTGACATTCAAACTGAATAGGAAAAAATAGGTAAAAAATATGGTGATTCCTTTGAAATGGATATACATGATCATTCAAATTTATTGAAGGAATGGGAACAATTTGATCAGAAAATCAAGAGTCAAAATGATTCCCAGAATGGGTCTACAATGCAATTGCCCGCAACACAACAGCCTTTGGTCACCAATGTTACAGTTGAAGGAACAATCAACAATACTAATAGACAAGATGTTGAGATTATTCCAGAAAATCCTTCTGAAGAAATTATATTAAAGATTGAAGATATACCACTCCTGGATTTCTTTTACAGTCCAAAACATAGGGTTGTAGTTAGAAAACAAATAAAGAAAAGAAAAATTGATCAGGGTCTATTTTCATCTCCCCAAGTTGAATTAATGAATGTTGTCTGGAAGGACTCTGAAGTTAATCCCTCAAAGGATTTAACTAAATTATCTCAATATGCGAGGGCTTATACGACAACAAAAATGGACAAAGCCTCTAAAGTTAGTCAATTGACAAAGGAAAAAGATCAAAAGATAGCATTGCTGGAAGAAAAGGAAACAACAGATCACCAAAAAATAGCACATCTAGAACAACAACTAATTGAAGAAAGTCAAAAGATTGAGCAACTTAAAGAGCAACTGAATGTTGAGAAACAAAAGCTTCACCAACAAACTATACACAAAGAACAACAACTATTGTTGGGCCAGAATTGTAATCTACGGATAAATTACGCTTCCCTAGGTAGGTGTTAGCCTAGAACAATAGGTGAAAGACTATACTACCATTTCTCCTAACTCAAAACAAATACACAAAGAGGATTGGATGCTTACTTGTTTCAGTCACTTCCAAATGGCTTCTTTCTGTCGCTTCTGCTACAGCTTCAAATTCAAGCGGTTTTTTTGGCTGAATGCTTCCTGCAAGAAATAAAACTGTAACAACAGAATATTTAATAATATAGATATCTATTCAAGCTAGTTAGCTAAATCAGTTAAGCATAAACTACATTCATCAACCAAGATCTTACAATATGGAAAATCAAAGTTAACATAGATGCATGTAGGGAAAAACAAGAAGTACTCTTTATTGATGATAGAAGTAGAGGTTACAACCTAGTGACTGATTTGGAGTGACCTTCCAGCATAGTTCCCAAGTCTCATCACAACATAAATCTCTCCAGCAGTATCTCTACAAACCAAGCTCTCAATTGAAAATTCTCCAACATTTCTCTACTCAAATTCTTCCTTCTCAAACACTTAGATCTGTGTTCAATTTATAGATGAAATGTAGGTTGTTTTGCAATCAATAGCTTTCCAAAAATAGGCAAGACATGTTTCCATTCATGTAGATGTCAAATGGACACTTAGATCCGAAGCTTGACACATGTGAACTCTTCTAGAAGGCACTGGCCAAGTGGAGATTCCGGAACAATGAGAATTTCGCTCCCAATGTGACCAACGCACCTTTGAATGTCAGGAAGTGCTTTGCAGAGTAGCCTTGCATGGGGCTACCTGCATATGCAATGCACTTAGGCCCCTTAGAGCTTGCGTTGGTGAGCTCCAATATGCTATATAATAAGCCTCAAACCATGGAAACCTTTTCTTGATGAAAGTCTTGTTTGATCTGTCTTGTTTTCTGTGTTAGAGCATATAGCAACTAAAATGATAGGGAATGATAGACCCTTGATCATCGGTCATGGAGATGATGCCCAGTTAACCAGGTCATTGGGAATGGCGCCCAAATTGACCTATAATGATTTCCCCCTAAAGCATGAGATCCAAATAATAAGAACATTTGATTGAGATGCTTTACACTATGATGAGCCTAGAAACAAAGCAGAATGGTGACCTGCATCAATCTTACAATACATTACATCATGATATATCCTCTATTGATCATAATTTCTAAGGGTAGGCATTCCCATAGTTAGCACATAAACAATCTAATAACATGTACATAATTCAGAAAGTCGTCTACATTGGAATGTTGTCCAGATGCAGACACGCCTATAGATATAGGCCCATGTTTGGACGAAAATCTGTATGTAAGGCCATCGTATAGATGATGTGTACAAAAATCCTAAAATCGCAACCCAGATGGCTGAAAATAGATCCTGGGTCTTCTTATCTCATTCACTCGATCATTCGGGTACAAGTCTAGCCATGCAAATATATGATTTGTAGTCGAACATGGAAAGACATCATTTGATTACGATCCAATGATGTGAGCTGTTAAAAAATGCAAGACAACCGCCATTAATGTCAATGGCCCTCAAGGTACTGCAATACATTTTTTAAGGCGTGAATAGATGATTTGATATCAAACGCCAAACAAAATCTTTCAGTCAAAATTCCAGAAGCGAGGATCTTGTCGATGTTGTAACAAGCCTCATGGTACTGGAATCTGATGCTTCTAAGTGAACTTCCTGGATATTGATTTGTTGTCGACAGGAAGTCACCTTATTGTAAAACTGGAGTTATTGATTTCGGAGACAAGGGTATGACTTGATATAGTAATTTTCAAGGATGACGGTCATGAAAATGAAGGTTTACGAGTATTTCAGATGGATGAGTTTTTAATCACTGGATGACTTCTCCTGAACATATCGACGACACTATGATGAGTTGGCAGCATTGACCCAAAACCGAAGTGAAGGTATGATGAACCATAGGTGTGAATGAACCATCAAGATGATTACCCAACCCAAACAGTCACGGACATGGAGTGAAAGAAGTGTCATGTTCAAGAGCGACTTGCTACCAAAAAGAAACTTTACTTGCTTTTCCCAAATTTTCCCCGGTCATTTGTCGACCAGTACCTCTTTATTTTTTAACAAGCTTGAGGAGGATAACATTTTCTTGATCTATAATTCAACCCTTCGGGCGAATAAAGTATCACTATTTAATAATTTAACGAGTCTAGTGATGAATGAAACTCGATTCTTGCCATGATTGACAAGCCTGTCACTATTTTATGTTTTAACGAGCTTAACGACAGTGATAGCCCGGTCCTTTTTCATATTTAGAGAGTTTGAAAAAGAGGACGAAAGAGAACTCCAAAAGTAATTTTTCGTAAATTTGTCTCTCAGATCCGAAAAAGTGTAAAATAATATCTGAAAGAACCTCTTTGGTCATGTTTAACCAAGGTATTCCTTTTTCGTAAATAATCTATCTCAGTCCGGAAAAGGGTTAAACTTATACTAAGTAGATATCAATTCATTTACTTTAACGAGCTCGAAATGACAAGTGCTCGGCAATATTTTCACATTATCGGAGTCTGAAAAGAGCTGAAAGAAGACTCCAGGGGTTCCTTTTTCGCTGTTATCGAAGCTCAAAAAAGAGATCAAAGTGTGCTTCAAATCCTTTTTCATTTTTAACAAAGCTCAAAAAATAAGGAGAAAAATTATGCTTTGTGGTCAAGTCTTTCTTTGAAATAAATCTACACGACTAATCGGTTCATTAGTTGTATTTCCTGTTCAGAACAACATCAAATGGATTAAAAATACCTATTTCATGATAAAAAAACATAAAAAAACCATAGTCTTAGCAATAAATTTAACTTTCAAGTAATTAAATGACTATATAAAGCAGTTTCACTATTCATTTTTACCATTCCATAGTTACCATTTGCATTTTGGAGCTCTGAACCTGATTTTGCCGTAGAACTTCATTCTTTGATTGCGGTCATTTCTGTGCATGGATTTTGTCGCCTTTTGATCCAGGTTAGTGTCATGAACCTCCTCTTTCTTTCAGTATTCATTTCATTACCATTCCTTGCATTTTTTTAGGGTTTTGAGGCCCCTAGGGTAAATTCTGCCCAAATTGAGGGAAATTCACCTTTGAACATCGAAACTTACATTGCATAGTAGGGACACTGAAGTGTACCTGGATGTGCAATGCACTGTCTCAGCCTAGGGAGTGTGTTGGGTGCAGTTGAAGTTTTTGGTTTTCATGCTGTGTCCAAAATTTTCCTAGTTTTTTGCAATGAATGGTATCTAATGGATCTTATGGTTTATTTTTAGGTTTCCAACGGATTATAATGACGATTACATGGAGAGAAAGAGAATATTAAGAAAAAGATATGATTGCCTTGAATGATCCAGGTACTGTAAGAGCTTTAAGAGATTGCGGGCTACTTAAGTACTTAAAATTTTCGGGAATGAGGCAACAAATAGAACTCCTAGAATTCCTTGTTCGAGCATGGGATCTGGTGATAGAGGCATTTCACATGAAAAATCAAGTGTTGTCCATAACAGTTGAGGATTTGTATTTTCTCACATGTTTGTCGAGGAGAGGTTTACCCATTTCACCCACATAATTTTTCGTTGGAGGAGAGACAGTGAGGGATTATGTTATGTAGTATTGATATCCAGGGTCAGAACCTAGCAAATATGGAAAAATAAACATCCAGGATGTCAGGGATTTGCCTTTGAGAACCATCCTATTCACGATGGCTAAAATTGCTAGCACTGTTACACTCCATGTAGTGAAAATATCGTATATGTAGTATGCACTAGAGTGATTAGAGCCAACAGTATTCAATTGGTCTAAAGATGTTCTATCTCAGATAAAGGACCAATTGAATAAATAAAAGGGAGGAAGGAAGAAAAATTTCAACTATGGTTCCATTCTCATCTCCTTTTCTTTGGAACAGATTCCACTGATGCAACCACAACATGTAACATTGGTTATATCTAGTCCTAGAGATCCTCGAATGTAGAGATGGGTAGAACTCATGGGTCGGCATTCAGGCCAATCGACCGTTGTGTTCTCAACTACATTCTTCGCCTGGTTCTGGCGACAGATCGTCGCCATCTATGAGTATGCATATGTAGGCGTCGACTTCCGAGGAGATCCAGATCTAGTATTACCAAAAGGCGCTTAGTGGGGTGCAATGGGTAAGAATGATTCGACCATGTTTTTTGATTTTCTTAAGGTTTATACAATGTTTTTCTGTTTTGATTTCTTTCCAAGACTAAAATAGATGTTTAATGTAATGCAGATATTGGTCACGTTCAACCAGTAGAGGAACCAGAGCGCGAAGCGGATGCACCAGCAGAGAGGGCTATTGGGAGAGCAGTCCTTGAGGACCTTGATATGGCTGAGACTCTTGCTGAGCTCCAGCAGCACATAGAGGGATTAACCTTTGGGATTCTATATTTTTGGCTTGAAGAGTTACCCATGCGACTGCAGCGACACACTATTGGGGTTCCTAACCGTTGGATGCAGTTGCTTCGTAGGATCGCTAGATCCATAACATGCTATCATGAGCACCACTAGTTTACTTGTGATTTTTTCATGCATTTTGAGGTCAGATGACCAATGTGTCTTGGGCACAAATTTTGTAAAAACCTATAACTATCTATCTATGTGTTTTCAGAGTTTTTCCTATGTTTAATGCACAATCCTATTCAATGATGTGAATGTTTTCTTTACCTATGTCGCAAATGTATATCTAAAACTTGATTGGCTAATGAATTAGTTAAAGTGTTTAGATTTCTGGAAATGTGTTGATATTGAATGAAATCAAAATGTCTCTCCAAAAGTCGAACTATTAGTAACAATCTAAGAAGTGTCAGATTTCTAACAATATAAATACTAGTAAGTTGTAGTACCACAAGTTGTGAGTCTAACCTTATGATTATGCAGTTAATACCAAATGAAATGGCATCAGAGAGAAGTTAGATCAACGTGATATACTCAGCGATATTGTTCGTCGATCTACCGATACAAATCCCTTGAAAACTCACTAACTCGCCGTTCGGAGCGAAAATGGCCCACGTTGCAGAAGGTAGATTCTGCGTACTACGACTAGCACCATCAGCATATCCAACAAATGGTTCTGAAGATTCAGTCATTTGCGATGAAAATGTAAAGAAGATTACTAACGTCAAGAAAACTCTAAATAACAAATTAAGATAGTGAATGCAAATCAACAGCATATAAACAATATAATACAAAAAATTACTACGCTCATGATTAAGCATAGTAACGTTTCAAATACAACCCATTTCTAGGCTGTGCTAATGGAATTCCATCGTAATCAACTAACTCGTAGGCACCCTTAGCAAGAACTATTTTGACAATATAGGGGCCATGCCATAATGGCTCGAATTTCCCTGTACCTATTACATCAGCTTCTTGGTCGTAAAGAAGGACCAAGTCGCCGTTTGAGTAGATGCAAGGCTGGAAATTTTTGTCGTATTGCACCTTTGTACGTCTCTTATGCGCTTCGTTGGCCAATTGGGCTTCACGACGCGTTTCATCTAGATGGATGAGGTTAAGGAGACATGATTCTTCTTATGAGGTGTCAGGTAACAAGTCTATCGCGAGTTTTAACGATGATATTTCACATTGGATTGTTAAGATGGCTTCTAGACCATACACCAATTGAAAAGGAGTGAATCCAATCGCGTTTCTCACCGAGGTTCGATACGCCCACAAGGCGGAGTACAGGATCAAGTGCCAGTTCCTTTTATGGACTCCTATCATTCATTGAAGAATTTGTTTAAGAATTTTGTTAATAGCCTCAACTTGTCCATTTGATTGTGGATAATAAGGAGTAGAATTATCATGTGACAATCCTAACTTGGCTGTCAATTCAGACATCATATGGTTGTGAAAATGCTTCCCATGATCCGTAACTATAGCCTGTGGGACCCCAAACCGTGCAATAACATGGTTGAAGAAAAATAATGCAATTGTTTGTCCTATGTTGTTGAATGTAGGCATCGCTTCGGCCCATTTGGTAAAATAGTCGACCGTGACAATAATAGAACCATGCCCCTCGAATGAAGGATGGTTACAGGTCATGAATTAGATACCCCATTTTGTAAATGTTCCAGCAGAGACAACAGGATGCATTGGCACTGGTCGTTTGCGGATTTTACGATAAAAAATCTAGCATGCATGACAACTTCTGACTGCGAGAATAAAATTTTGAAAAATAGTAGCCAAAAGTAACCGACGCGGAGTATCTTCTGCGCGATAGCATAACCAGATAAATGTCCACCACAAGCCCCAACATGGCAATAATTTATGAATTTTTGGGCCTCCTCATGAGTGAGGCACCTCCTTAAAATGGTATCGACACCACGATGATAAAGTGTATCGCCGACGACCAGATAATATTTGGCTTGGTATCGAATACGTCGCTGATCAGAGCGAGAGGTATTAGGTAGAAAAGTTTGGGTTTGGAGATAAATGATGAAATCTCCATACCAGGGATCAGATGTTCCGATCAAAAACAGATACTCGTCTGGAATATATGGTTCTGACGTAGTTTTATTACTATCAGAGGGAAGGTCACAGAGAAGTTCAGCCAAAACTAAAGACTTCTTTGACTTGGATTTGATGAATTCCAATTCAAATTCCTACAAAATGACGATCCATTTTGAATATTTTCCCCACAACAATTGACGTGATAAGATGTAAGTCATGAGGTTGCAATCCAAAACTATTGTTGTTTTTCAGAGCAGGATATAATGGAAAAATCTTTGGATAGCTTGAATAGCTACCAAGGCAAGATTTTCCACGTACGAGTACTTAACTTCCGTATCATTGAGATTATGACTTATACTTCAATTCCATCTTATACTTGGACAAAAACCATAGAAATGGTCGTTTTAGCCATGGCGATATATAGGAAATAATCATTTTGATAATTTGGAGGATACATTAATGATGCTTGGACAAGATGGCCCTTGACAACATCAGAAGAAGCTTTCACAAATTAGTCCCAATGGAAGGGAACCCCCTTTTTTAATAATCAAGTAAATCCTTTAGCCATTTCGGCGTAGTTTGGAATGAACCTTCTCAGGAAGTTGGCCTTTCCTTGAAGTTTTTGTATCTGAAGTAAGTTTGATGGCACAGGAAAATCAAGAATGGCCTGTACCTTCAGTGGGTCTATTGGAATTCCCTCTTTTGAGACTACGAATCCGAGTAATCGACTAAAACCAACACAAAAAAATATTTGTGTGGATTGAGGCGTATCTTGTAGTGTCGGTAGCATAAGAAAATGGCTTTCAAATGCATCGGGTGATCAGTCCAATTTTGTGAATGCGCTGGTAAATCATCTAGTTATGGTTTAACAATGTGCTTGATGTCATTGAATGAATAATCCATTGCTCTCTGAAAATTTTCCCCAGTGTTCTTTAAACCAAACTAAAGTTTCTGATATTAGAATGTGCCCCAGGGACAAACAAATGCTGTCTTATGTTGGTCATCTAGGTGGATATTGATTTGATTGTAGCCGGAAAATCCATCCATGAAAGAAAATATTTCACATCCAGCACAATCATCAATAATCTGGTCGATAAAGGAATTAGGATAGTTTTCTTTTGGACAAGCATGATTAACATGCCGATAATCGATGCACACTCTAGTGGTTCCTTGTTTTTTCATAGCAGGAACGATATTGGAAACCCACTCAGTTAACAGAACAGGGTAAATGAAACCAGCACACAAACGTTTTTCAACTTCTTCTTTGATGGTAGCGGCTTTCTTTGGATGAACAGGATGAAGCCGTTGACGCACCATTTTGACATCAGGATACATATTAATAGTGTGCTCAACTATACTAGTATCTATGCCTAGCATTTCCTCGTAAGACCAAGCGAATATGTCATGAAATTCACGAAAAAGAGAGTGATATGAATCAAGTTCTGATGGAGAACAAGATACACCAACATGAATATTTTCTACAATGCCAGGTTTAGTTGAAATATCGATAGAAATCATTTCTTCAATATTTGATAAATTTCGCTCAGATTCAATTGCATTAATCAGAAAAGAATTCGAAAAGAAAGTTTGAATGGATGGGTTATATAGTTCACTGAGATTATTTTCTTCATAATATGGAAGATGGGAACGATGATGATAATCTTCCCATGGTTCTCCTTCTGCCATCATAGCTTCCAAAATATTTTCATCTGTCAAAAATTTTGAGGAAAATGGATCAGATGGAGTACCAAAATCTAATGAACGATCAACCCAAACACTCGACGACGCTGATTTCTGATTTGCCGCCCAAGCCAAATAGATTGATTGCTATTGTAGCTCAATAGGGCTGAGTGGTAAAACATCATCCAACGTAGAAATATCAAAATCACCCGTACTCTTCCTTAAGCTAGATAGAGTGGAAGAGATCTTGTAGCAGGTCTCTATGCTTGCAATTTCTGCCGATGTCGCTGGCGGCGGTAATGCAAAGGTTCCCATAAGAGTGGAATCCTTTAAGATTCCTACACCAATGTTCTAGATTTCTAGTTGGGGTAAGTGAATATACGGAACACTTCCAGTTACCTGTGAAGTAGAGGCAAAAAAGGATAATTGATTAATGACTGTAATTGTACCTTTATGAGGAAAGGAAACCATTCTAAAATATGTAGAAACAATGGCAGTCATCGCATATACCCATGGTCTTCCGAGTAAAATATTAAATTCAAGGGGTCCGTCAACAACCTCAACATCAATACTTACTATTTTTCCTCTTAATTCAACTTGCAAGTTATTGATAATACCACAAGGTTTATATGTTCTTCCATCAAAATCCTTCAACGTCATTGATGATTGCGATAATCGTGGCGAGCCAAGTGAATTCCAACAACTTAGAGACATAATGCACATAGATGCTCCCTCATTAATAATAGTGTGATGAACAAGGTGATTGAGAACATTTACTTGGATGGAGAAAGCCAATTCTGCTGGTAGCTGTGGCACATAGTCCGTATGATTAAAGACAACAAGATTAGAATCAGTCAGATCAATTCTGCCAATTGGCGAAAATAAAGCCCGCTTCTGGGAGGGAAAATTTTGTAATACCTCAAGAGCAGAAATAGCTGAAGGGGATTGAGCCAAATCTTCAACTATATTATAATTTTTTCCAGCTCTTGCTCGAGGACTATATGTCGATTTATGAATTAATCCCTTCGGTGGCTTAATCCTCAATTCAGGAATAACAGGAGGTGGTATTGATTCATTAGATGCATTCGTTGTCGAGGTAGTAGGTTGATCAGTGGCCGGACTACCATAGTCTTTATTCCACATCGACACCAAAATTTCTTGTGAAGGTTTTGTAGTGGATAACATTAACACTTGGGAACTAGGAGCTAGATCCGTAGCAACCAAAATTGTGTCCGGATTTGGAAATGGGTCTATCAACATAGCTAATGCATGAGAAGTCTTGATTATTTTTGAGACTTCAGCACGGTGAGGACAATTGTTAGTATGAATCTTTTGTCGAAGTGTATGAAAAAAGACCACTTTAGCTACGCATAACTTATAGCCCTAACATCAAATATGGTTGCCAATATCTTCAGATCTGCAGTTAGTTGATCAAGACAAGTGCTGCAAAAATCTAGATCTATGCATAAAGAGACATTAAGCAGTAAAAATAAGGTTTTGCTCCATACATCCAATAGACAAGACAAGAACAATATTTTTGAAAGAATTTTTGTATTAAGGGCACCTGGGAGGAAAACAAGAAGGTGTTTTCAATTCTCCTCAATGGGATGGGTTCTTGGAAGTCCTTAACACTTTAGATCTATTATTTCTCTCTCTTGTTGGTGTAGAAAACCCAGACAAAGATAGAACTCAAAAGGAGCTCACATAGCAAATAATGGAAAATTTGACAATGATAATGGCTCAAAGTCAGACCAAGAGTATAGATCCAGAGTGATCTAATAGGCAACAAAAGGTGAATAATGGTAGGAGAAACCCTCCTATTTATAAAAAAATATTGGGTCATTCTAGATCTTGGTGCATGATTAAAATAATATTAACCAAATCTAGATCCACCTTTTATGGAATATTTTATTATATTTGTTGGAGCGAAAAAGTATTTGACTTGGGTCAAATCCCTTTATTTGTAAATAATAAATAAATAAATGATTTATTTATCATTTTAAGGAAGTGGTTGAAATATAATCAAATAAATAATGATTTATTTAATTATTTATGGGTGATTTAGTCATATTTAACAAGGAATATTATTTAAATAAGATTTAAATAGTTATTCCTAGAAAATAATAAGATAAATAAGGATTTATCTAATTAATTTCTTTTTTTTGGGTTAAACATGACCAGGAATAATAATTAAATTATTGTTTAATTTATTATTCCATGAGCGAAATCAAACAAATATAGCTTTGTTTAATATTTCCCTTTAGGGTTTCCTGTTTAGACCATAAACAACCTAATAAATGTGTTTTATTAAGTTATTTTACATAGTGAAAGCAATTTTACTTAGGGTAAAATTGGTCTTACATGGTGTACTTGGGTCCATCTAATGATAGTAGGTTAGATGAAAAAAAAATGGTGTAACAGATTGCCCCCCAGCGTGCGAGTGTTAGGAGAAAATCGTATGACCGAAGTACGTTGTAAGAACTCAATCACCAGACATCAAAAAGGAAGTCAGAGAGAGAAATGTAAGGTAGATTAATGTGCTGAAGAACTAGACCCTGAGGAGATGAGACTTGCAGGTGCAACAAGTCTCTTTTTATGAGAGGGTACCTGTGCTAAAGGCAGCGGGGGAGGCATACCTATGCCTGCCGAGACAAAGTACAAAAGAATAGTGTGTCCAGTAAACAAGGGACCGAACCATAAAGTACAGCCGGCATAAACATGAGCCAGATAAAAATACAATGAGGGATCCCACATACATGTTGTGCCTGGGATAACAGCCAGGACTTATAAAATAATATCTGAGTACATGAGATACAAATACAACCCAAATGCCCCCTATAAGCGGGGAAGGGCTCACAAAATCTGACTGATACATGAAAATCGAAGAGGTGCTGCAAGCGGCTAAGGCCGACATCATCAAATATATGGAGCTGCATCGAAGGCTGCAATGAAGAGGTCATCCAGGTATGTGGGGGGGCTACCTGCAGGGCCACCCCCTTATGAGGGCTGAGACATCTCACACACACCCAGAAATCACCAAGAGCTGTTGCTGCATCACTGAACCATCAAGTATACGGATCTCGATCATGCTGAAAGGAGCTGGAGCTGAGAAACAATCAAGTCAAAGGGTAATGATAAATCCCTTTGCCTGATTCGAGGCACCGAACAAGAGTGGACGCTGGAACCAAGGTACACCGCCCTCTAGACCCGTCTTCTGGAATGAATGGCGTTGATGTCGAAAGAAGGAGGTCCGCCATAGGTGAGGCAATAAGGGATCCTCAACTAAGGCACGAGAGAAAATAGTAGAGCAACTGACAAACTAATACCAATGATGATGGAATGGAGGGGACTGAGTAGCAAATGGACAACTTCCCTTGCTAGAGCATAAAAGGCATGAATGACATGGCAGTGACTGACACAATATCATAAGGGATAGGGGACAGTGGGACTGAAGGCCATAATGTGCGACACAAGAGAGAGACCAAGAAATGAAGGATGGAGGACTATAGCGGGGTACAAAGGGACTCGGGATAGACTCCATGAATGCAATGATGACTCAACTTGGATGCTCTAAACAAGGGCGACTTGATGATGCTGCCACACAATAAAGGTCCAATGGGGGACCATGAAAACATGAGTACAAGATGGGAACTCACGACGAACATCAACACGAGCATGGATAAGTATGGAGGCCAAATGGTGCCCCTAGTATGAGTGTTGCAAGTGAAGAAATTCGATTTTGAGGAGGGTTATGGTTGAGGGGCATAGGTTCCCCCAAGCATGGTGTGGTCATGCCAAAATGTATTTAGAAAAAGGGGAATCTAAACACATTTTAATGATGTGGTGTGCCATTTGTTTTCCTTATGTTTATGCAGTTTGAGAAAGGAAATGGAGGATTACCAATCTCTTTTAGTACTGCATATATGAAGCAAATGGACTTTAAGTTTTCAGGTTGGCATACCTGGTGTCACTATCCCAAAGAGAGGATTTGGAGATAATGAACTGATGCTCTCTTAGAAAACCCATAGGTTGGTCAACAACAATGTCTAAGAGATTGGGTTGCTGATGGAAGATGAAGGAACGATAAGGGGTATCGTCCCTAGAGTGATCTGAAGTGATATGGGACTCTAGAGGTTCTTCTAAATGTGGAAGAATAATGGTACTAAAGTCGGCACAAACAGATACACTAGGAAAGTTGTGGAGAATTGCTTCTCTTGGTCTCTCAAATGTGGGTGCCCCCTTACCCAAACATTGGGTTTCAATGTAATGGCCACAAGGTGTATGTGGTGCGAACGCATGGGTTCGATGTAAGGGGGAATAGATAATTCAGGGGTGGGGAGTTTTTCCATAATGTCGTCACCGTGATAGAAGATGGGTTGACTGGTGGAAGAAATACCACCTGACGCAGTGAAGCTACCTGACTCATCATCATGAGAAGAGAGGTTCACATGCGCATCATCACAAGGGGTGACATAAGAGTAAGTAGATAAAGGATATACCGATGTTGAGCCCAAGGTGATCGTTGAAGGAAGGTCAAGCGAAACAACAGGGGAGGATTCAGAGGGAATGTTCCCCGAGGGTCTCATGGATGATGATAGGTAGAAAATGCTGGAAGAAGGCTCCGTCATCTCGACATCAGGAGGGGGAATGTCAATAGGAGCAGTCATGTCTGGTAGTTTTTCCAAAGCAAAATGCGCAAATAGGGGAGAGGTGGACTCATTGCGCTTGGCCTCGAATTGGCAGACTGCGGATAGAGAGGTGCGGAAGTCCTCGAGGCGGGGGCAAAGGTGGGTGTAATGGCCATGGAGATCACACAAAGCACAGGGGTGGTTGGTGTGAATAGTCTTGGGGTTATTGGCCGTGATCGCAGAAGGAACAGAGGCTTCTGGGACCGTGGACTTAGGGAACATGACATTAACCATGGGCTTGAGAGGAAGCAATTCAGGACAGGTGTGGGTGGCATGACCGAAAAAATCACACAAAGCACACTAGATGGTATGCTTTGGAGGCCGAGGATGGGCATGGTTTGTCGGGACAGCCTTGTCCTTTGATGCCCCCTTGCGAGCTTTTTCCTTCTTACCCGAAGCGGTCACAACAAGAGGTGGTTCCTGTTGAGGTGACTAAGGCAATAGTGCAGCGGGAGAAGTCAAGGGGACCGGTTGAACTGGGGTCAAAGCAATATACAGTTTGGGTTGATCGGGCAAGGTTGCGGCTGGAGGATCAAGGTACCAGATGGGAATCCTAAGGGTCAGGTTCGGAAGAGAGAGGGTGGCCATGACAGGTACCGTGTACACTCCTGGTGGGGGAGCTAGGAACGGTATCTGACCAGAGGGGTAATGGCCAGGTGGGATGGCTCCTAAATGGCTAAGGCTTGGAGGAACCGTTCCAGGAGCGTAAAGAGGTTCATGAATACCAGTTGTAGGTGAAGGGCTAGGAGAAAGTTGCGGAGAGCGCGGTTACTGACTAGTCGAAGCAGGTTGCTTGAGAGCAGCCCGAGACAATTTCATCATGCAAACATTCGAAGAGTTGGGGTCAGAGACAGGAGGAGGAGGAAGACCAGGGAAGGTTCCAAGAAAAGAGGAGTCTTTTTAGATGCGGGAGAGACACTGGTCAAATAATTGATAGTTTGTTGATTGGCTACAGAAGAGATGGTCGACTCAGGGGAGGCCTGAGATTTTGGCTCATGATACATCAACTGGTCAATGGTGACTATCTTTCCATTATGAGGGAAAAACATCTTGCGGTGGACCGTGGATGGGACAGTAGACATAGCATAAGTGTAGCTACGCCCCAAAAGAATGTTATAATCAAGAGGGGCATCGATGACTTCAACGTCAACGCAAACAGTCTTGTCCGCAAGAGTGATAGGACAATTATGAAATAAGCTAATGGGCTGGGAGGCATGGCCATCCCACGCATGAAGGGTGACTGTGGAAGGGGCCAATTCAGGAGATCCGAGTTGTTTCCAAACCGAAGCGGACATCACACAGGTGGATGCCCCCTCATCAATGATCCACCGAGAAACGTTAGCATTCCAGATTTTGAATGGGATTTGGAAGGCTACGAAAGCAGGAAGAGGAGGATGGTCTGATTGATGGGTGTCGAAAACAATCAATTGGTAATCAGCAAGATCTACAACACCCATGGAAGATAGTAGAGCCTTCTTTTGAGAAGGGCACGACTGGAGGAGTTCCAGTGTTGAAATGACAGCAGGATATTTTGCCAAATCATCTACGATGCTATATGAATTAGCAGCTCGACCAGAAGCAGCGTTTCGGCATAATGGTCCCTTAGGAATCTGGGTATCAACCTCAACTTTGGGTTGAGGGATATGCAAGGGACCATTGGATGTCAAAAGAGGCTCTGTAGACCTTGAAGAAGGTGACTCGGGGACAGACAGAGTAGGAGGCTTGGGGTACTGACGGGACCGAGTTTGAAGGTTAAGGTCGATAGTTAGAGGTGGATTAGAGTTCATCATGAGGATCTGGTAATTGGAGGAACCAGAAGAGGAAGGTTGAGTGGCCACCTATCTGTCAGGTGGTTGGGTAGCCATGAATCCCTGCTGTGCATCCACCTGCTCTTGAGGGGGCGGTGACTGCTGTTTCAGGGGTTGAGAAGGCCAGGGAGTCGGAGGTGCTGATGCTGGAGGAGCTGGAGCACTAAACTGCGTATACGAATAATAAGGGGGTTGGGTAATAGTATGGTGACCAGGAGGCTGGGCCAAATTTGGAGGCATGTTGTATCCTGGATACGTGCTACCAGGAGGGGAACAAGTGCGGGAGGTGCTGCCCCCTCCCCCAGGAAAACCATAACCCATGGGAGGTTGGGCATATGGATGAGAGAGAGTTCCAACGATACCGTCGGCGGCATGAGGTGCCCTCGGTGCATTGACACCGCCGGGTCTGGGGAGATCAGGTAGAACGGTATAAACATAACCTGTCTGAGTATAGATCAAGTCATATTTTAACGCCAGTTGGAGGGCAACTTCTTAGGTTTGGGGGAAATGCGATGCGACATCTTTCCCGATAGGAGGCAAGAGAGATCTAAGGAACCAGTCCATGTAGACACGGTCTTCGAAGGTAGGGGATTGACATAGGATCTTTCTTCTCCGCCATTCCTGGACATGATCGAATAGGCGGGTCGCAGATGATTGAAAGAAAGAAGTCAAAAGTTCGATACCAGTGTCATAATGAAGGGGAAGCTGGAAGTAAGATAAAAAAGCCCGAGCAAGAGTCGCAAAGGTGGTATGAGAGGAAGGGGCCTGCTCAACATAACACCTAGAAGCCGCGCCTGTAAGAGTTCGTTGGAACAACTGAAGACGGACAGAGTCATCGGTAATGGAGGTAGATGAACACCACATGTGGAAAGATCAAACATGATTTGAAGGATCTTCTCCAGCAAGGCCTTCAAATTTTGGGATGTCAGAAGGGAGCTTTGTCGGCATAGCAGGCCAACTAGCGTCATGGTGTATAGGGTCATTTTTCAACCGGTCCAAATCGGGGAGGCTGAGGCCTACCATGAAGGGGAGCAAGGGTGCAGTCGAGGTAGTTCCTATGGCGGTTCTGCTAGTAGCAGTCCCGAAATTAGGGTCGGGATTACCACTAGCGTTAGGCCCTGGACTAGACATAGCGAAGGTGACAGGGGGAGAACCGGAAGTAAAAGGAGAACCCAATGAACCAGAAGAAGAGTCAGAGTGCGGACTCAGAGGAGGACTAACTCGACGACGGCGGGAAGGAGTAGGTCGACCGACCGGAAACTGAGGGTGAAGGCCAAGAAGTCTCCGGGATGTGCGCCTTGGGGGCGCAATGATGACAACACAAACATGGCACAAGGGGAAGAAGAATGACCAACAAAGGTAGGGAGGTGTAGAATCAAGTGATTACAATGTCGAAACAAGGGCAGAAAGGTGCAGTGTCAATTGATTTTACAATTTTTTAAAGTATTTTCCTGGCGGTGTTAACCAGGCTCTTCTTCGCTTAGGGTGAGTGTGTGGCGTGCGTTAATTTTAATTTTTAAACCTAGACGTTTTGAGAGCAAAAGAAAAAGTGTGCTGTGTAACTGAAAATAAATCTGCAGAGAACAGTATATAATGCTGAAATAACAAAAAATTAATAGCTAACAATGCATCGATCTAACCCAAAAAGGCGGGTCTCTCAAAACTAGTCTAAAAGAGGGGAAAATATCTAGTCAAAACACACTAAAAAGAGGCCAATAGATCTAAGGTTAGGAGGGACTGGGATCTAAAGGAGAAATCTGCTGAAAAGAGGTGCAGAACACAGCCAAGAGGCAGAGGCAAGGTGGCTGTAAAAAACGAGGAAATCAACAAAAATAAAAAGGGACAAGGAGGAGGCCCTAAAGGTAGATCCAAAAAAAACTTCAGGAGGTGATTTGAAAGGGAGAAGAGCTGATTAAAAGGGATCTGAAAAGGAGGTATCAGATCTGAAAAAGGGAAGGTTGAAATTCTGAAAAATTAGACACCTGAAACAACTAAAACTCTTCCACCAAAAGTGGAGGGTACTGAAGCCCTAGGGGGCTATGTTCCTACTTAGATATGCGAAATAAATTAGAAACAGGTCTAGACAGGTTGAGACAGAGGCTGGAAAACCCTGACAGAAGCTTCAGAAAAACTCAGAAAAATTGCAGAAAAATAGCAGAAAAACTGGCAGTCGCAGGTTCTAACATGTTTTCTGTGCAGGTCGCAGATAATGGGCTGAAAAGTGCGACCTGGAGTCTAGGTCGCAGTTTCTGGGCTGAAAAGTGCGACCTGAAGCTCCGGGTGTCCCGGCGGCAGATTTCCGAAAAAGTTGCCGTCTCAATTGCGGCTGATGTTTGTCACTTGCCAATAGGGCCAGAAACACGCGGAAGTTAGAAATTTTAATGTTTTAGGGTCTTATAGGTGAAAAACAACATAAAAATAGGAAAAAAAAAAGCTGAAAAGAAACCCTAGGGTCTGAAGTAGCTAGATATGTAGGAATATGAAAAACGACAGCGGTCGTAATTGAAAACCCGTGTGGAGTCGCCAGTTGTTAGTATGAATCTTTTGTCGAAGTGTACGAAAAAATACCACTTTAGCTACGCATAACTTATAGCCCTAACATCAAATATGGCTGCCAATATCTTCAGATCTGCAGTTAGTTGATCAAGACAAGTGCTGCAAAAAACCAGATCTATGCATAGAGAGACATTAAGCAGTAAAAATAAGGTTTTTCTCCATACATCCAATAGACAAGACAAGAAAAATATTTTTTGAAAGAATTTTTGTATTAAGGGCACCTGGGAGGAAAACAAGAAGGTGTTTCCAATTCTCCTCAATGGGATGGGTTCTTGGAAGTCCTCAGCACTTCAGATCTAGCATTTCTCTCTCCTGTTGGTGTAGAAAACCCGGACAAAGATAGAACTCAAAGGGAGCTCACACAGCAAATAATGGAAAATATGACAATGATAATGGCTCAAAGTCAGACCAAGAGTATAGATCCAGAGTGATCTAATAGGCAACAAAAGGTGAAGAATGGTAGGAGAAACCCTCATATTTATAACAAAATATTGGGTCATTCTAGATCTTGGTGCATGATTAAAATAACATTAACCAAATCTAGATCCACCTTTTATGGAATATTTTATTATATTTGTTGGAGGGAAAAAGTATTTGACTTGGGTCTAATCCCTTTATTTGTAAATAATAAATAAATAAATGATTTATTTATCATTTTAAGGAAGTGGTTGAAAGATAATCAAATAAATAATGATTTATTTAATTATTTATGGGTGATTTAGTCATATTTAACAAGGAATATTATTTAAATAAGATTTAAATAGTTATTCCTAAAAAATAATAAGATAAATAAGGATTTATCTAATTAATTTCTTTGTTTTGGGTTAAACATGACCAGGAATAATAATTAAATTATTGTTTAATTAATTATTCCATGGGGGAAATCAAACAAATATAGATTTGTTTAATATTTCCCTTTGGGGTTTCCTGTTTAGACCATAAACAACCTAATAAATGTGTTTTATTAAGTTATTTTACATAGTGAAAGCAATTTTACTTAGGGTAAAATTGGTCTTACATGGTGTACTTGGGTCCATCTAATGATAGTAGGTTAGATGACCAAAAAATGGTGTAACAAAAATCCCTAACAAAATGTTCCTCGTTACAAATTATGCATGGATAATAAGGTTTCCGTGGTCTTGACGGTTGATCAGATGATCGTTCCTGTGGGTTAGAAGTTTTCTTTTTCTTTGATTTCCCATTTTTCTTACTTCCTTGTTGCTTATCACTTTTTCCTTTGTCAAATGAGACCACATTAATTTCAGAAGTAGGAGCAGGATCAGATGCAGAAGTGTTGTGTGTGTTTGCAGTGCCTATCAAGCTGTCTCTGACATGAGAGTCCTTTATTTGAGGAGGAACATTGAAATTAGATAGCAGAGCATTTGGGATTTTTGCATAGAGCATGCCAGAGTAAGTATAAATCAAGTCTAAATATTGGGCACGAGCGATAACTTGCTCTTCTGTGATGACGCCACCTTTAGCCACATCCTTTGTTATAGATGGTAACAGGGATTTGATGAACCATTCAGCAAGGATCTGATTGGGAACAAATGTCTTAACCATTCCTCGACGGCGAAGCCACTCATGAATATGATCTTAAATGTGAGTAGCATTACTCTGTTTGAAGTTGGTCAAGAGTTCCGTTCCAGTTTCGTATCTGATCGGTAACTGGAAATGGGTCAAAAAGACAGTAGCTAAGGTAGTGAAATGTCGAAAGAAGCTCTAGGTAATTCAATGTACCATTTAGACGCCAAACCTATCAACGTTCGTTGGAAAAGACGTAATCAAACAGAATCATCATTTAGGGAATTTGATGAACACCATAAATGATAATTCATAACATAAGTTGATGGGTCTTCTCCAGGGTTTCCTTTGAATTTAGGAATGTCGGAGGGTAGTTTATGTGGTATCACTCGCCACCAAGGAGCATAATTGATAGGATCATTGGTTAACCGGTTTAAATCTGGTAATTCCAAGGTTGCAACAAAAGGCAATTGTATATTAAGGTCAGGTTGTGCATAGCCAGGATAAGATGGAATTTCTTTGGAAACAGGTCTTTGAGCACTAGCATATGGGATTTGATGTTGGTAACCCAGATAGGGGTTGTTTTGCATAGAAAACGCTTGAGAGTTCTGTTGACCAAAACCTGGATATGGTACTTGTTGATATGAAGTTTGAGGAATTTGCGCCTGTGGCTACCAAGGGATCTGTCCACCAATGTTATAACCCAAATTAGTATAAGTTGGATTCGGTTGATATGTATAACCAGATTGCGTTTGTGACACTCCATAAAATGGTACACCAGCTTGTGATTAAATAATTCCTAATATAGGTTGTTGTAAATTAACCAAAGGATTTTGATATTGAGTTGAAGAACTCGCCTGATAAGGTTGATGTACAAGATTTTGATTCTGTAACAGGGGTATAGATGTATTAACAAGTGGTATTGAAGTGGGTGTAACAGGTTGAACTGGTTGATACGATTGGACAACTGTTTGCAGTTGGATATGCAGAGTGGGCTGCCATTGACAAACATTCATGTCAACATTAGTTTGACCAAAATGTGACTGAGTATTATCGTATTGGGTGACCATAGGTTGTCCCCCATCATAAGGAGGATAATAAGACAGAAAATATTGTTCTCCAAATTTTTGGAGTCCAGTTGATATTGTACTTAAAGGAATTGACCCATAGGGACTGACTTGATATTGCCCTGATGATGGATTTAATGATTCAAGTTGTTCAGTACTAACTATAGGACTACCAATTAAAACACCAGATGATGACATTGGAAAAGACCATGGTCTTGAAGATTGACCAGATAAAGTGCCAGACAATGATTTGTGACATATTGGGACCGAAGGGCCACTGAGAAAATATGACTCTAGTGAGGTTGTGAACATCAACGGAGTAGCGAGGGTAGGAGCTGACGTAATTGGAACAACAGAACCAACCGAAGATGTTGGTTCAGGCATGGTTGTATGACTGAATGTATACTCTCTGAAATCAATGGGAGATTGAATGGAAATGGAATCAACAAAAGCAGATGGAAACGATTGAGGAAAAGACTAGTACAGGTAAAGGTTTCCCCCAAAGTGGGTTTGACTTAAAGGTGTATCAGGTTGTGGGATTTATTCAATTGCGATTAAACCAGGAGGAAGAACTTCACCGTCAGGCTAAAAATATATTTCAGACAAATATTTTTGGAGTGGCCAAGGTAGGAACTGTTAGCTCCCTATAATTTCAGTAGATTGGTGAGACTAAAGCTGCAGGGAGGACATTGGAACCACTTTAGGATTCTAGGATCTAGCCCTCCTGAATCCAGAGAGGGATCTCTCTTATAAGTGCAAAGATTGATTTATCTTTTAAGGCTTTTGGGTATGATATTAGGCTAGTTATTAAGAACAGGGTTGTTGTTTGGTTTTGGATGGTTGAGCATGATTTTTATTTGAGTGGAAGGTCCTAAAATGAAAGAGCTTCAAAGGGGTGAAGGTGTAAGAAATAAAAACAAGCTTTGGCTGATAGGATAGATATGACGCTGGTTTTTAGTCCATTCGGCTATGGAGTCATAAAAGGTTTTAATTGTGCAACAATTTCAAGAGTGGTCCAAGGGGAAAGTCATCTATATCACAATATCTTTTAGATTAAATGATGGAATGGAGAAATAAAAGTGTTGAAGGGGTGGAAAATGAAAATAATTTCAACTAGGATTTATCAGTCTTTCCAAACAAGAAAAGCCTTTTAAGTAACTATTTAAAACCAACCAAAGGACAGGGCTAACCATAGACTTCTTTGGACAAGCTTGTATTGAAGCTAACTTATCAGAAAAACAATCCAGTAATCCACATAATTACTTTCATAAGGGATGAAAACAGATAAGAAAATAAAGTGCAGCCTAAGATCAAATAAGATACTTTTAAATCTAAATTGCTTTCAGCATACTCTTAGGGAAACCTTCAGAACAACCTTTAGAGAAAGAAACTAGAAGACAGGGCAAACCATAAACTTTCCTAGTCTAACTCTACTGAGTATATAATGAAAGTAACATTCAAGAACTTTCTTTTAAGCTTTGCACATCAAGACAAGGGCAAACCAACATTCCTTGATAATGTTTACACTTAACTTAAGTCATTCTTAAACACACAATTTGGAGGAAAACATAAAGATAAAGCTTATCAGTCAGAGAAGGGTACTGTAAACAGTAAATCCTAACTCTATGATTGTTGTTCTTTATCAGAGAATAAGTGGACAAAATGGCATGCATGAAATGAAAACAATAACACAGAAAGAAGTACTTCACCAGTGATATAGATCAGTGAATCAACTTCTATATTGATGTCAATCCAGTTACACTCTTCAAGTCCAATGTTTCAGTTCAGCTATCATCTTCTCTTCTCAGCCTAACTTATTTGATCACAAACAAAGCTTCAAGAGCCTCTGAACACTATTTACATGTAGAAAGTTTTGAGCACAAGTATAATATCAAAGTTCAGCAACCAACCCTTTACAATGTGCTCCTCAATAATATTTTATAGGAAAATGAGGAGGTGGAAATATTTCTAGGGTTCAAGTATCATTAATTCTATACTTAATGCAATTCTCTACATTGAAAACCATGCAAGGCATAAGGCAGGAATACATTCGATCTATATCTCTGTGTCATAAATCTATTCTGGTTTCGAGGCTTAGTGGATAAAAAGATTTGACTTTTAAGGCTATTTCTTATCCTTGTAATAACTCTGCTAATAGTTGTAATAAGTTTATTTGATTTGAAATAACTATTTAGCTGTCTTGAGGTGAATATCTTCTATTCTGGCAATAACTAGGCCTCTTTTGAATGCTTTGAGGTTGCATGTGGCTTTTGGTAGCTGAGAGGATTCAATTAGCCTCTGATGTGGCAGTGGAGGCTTCTCAGATTGATATATATTATTGTTTTTCTTTAAACAATGTTAATTTGTTTTAATTCTGTGTGTTAGGCTTAATTAGGCCTAATTGCCTATCTTCTTTTCTTCAAATTGTGTTTAATTTAGTGGATTAGGTTTTTAGATAGTCGATTTAGGCCGTAATCCCTCAAAACTGCGTAAACAACCTTGAATTCTTCATCTCTGCTATGACTAGATCCTTTAACACTGATACTCTTTGCTTGATTAAGTTTTGTTGTGTCTTGTTGATGTGCAGGAGTTACAGAGGTTTTATAATGGCGTCAGTGCTCATGAGGCACTGATAAACCTTGATGGGAAACCCTGCAGAATGATCTCCTTCACACATAAAGGCCTGGGGGGATCGTCATCCCCAGCCTTCAATTTTCTTTTAAAACAATTGAAAAAACCATTAAAACCTCCACAAAAAAGAAAAATTAGAAAAAATCCTGTGAGGAAGGGTTCAGACTGCTTCAGAAGTTTAGGTTTAGACCGCAGCCATTGGATGAAAGCATCCAATGGTGAAGATTGCTCGCTGAGATTAAAAGGAGAGGCGGTTGGAGGGGTGAATGAAAGATTAAGTTCGAGCCGTAGATGCGTATTGATCAACGGTCGAGATCATTCTGGGTTTTATAATATGAAGGGGTCATATTATAATGAAAACGGAGGAAAATGTAATAAAAATGGAAGAAAAACCTATAGCATAGGGGGTAAATAGAGTTAAATGAAATTGGGGTTTCGGAAAGATTCTGGGCTGTTGGATTGATTTAGACAACAGAGATCAATGGTGGAGAATGATTTAAGAAGTCCTTTGGAAGAAGGGGAAGGGGTGATGAATTAATGGCGAGGTTAAACGTGAGCTGTTAGATCTTAGAGATCAATGACGAAGATTACACATGGGATAATGCAATGGAAACGGGGAAAAGTGGTTTCAGCGAAAGAAACCACTGGTGTCACGCTGCAAAAAGGTGGATAGGCGGTATTACCTTTTTGAATGCGATATGCGTTTCTGGCCGACACGTGGCTTTTAAAAACTGCCCATATCATGTAACTTTGAAAAATTAACCTTCGGGCTTAAAATCACGCGATATGGAGTTTTAGCCGTTAGATCAAAGGCGGTTAGATCCAACGGTGGAGGTGAGAGCGTGATAAAACAAGTCGCGCAGGCGAAAGAAGGTGGGGTAGGGTCAAGGTGGTTTTAATATCGATCGTCGGATCATAGGTTTGAACGGCCAGGATTTATCAAGGAGGAGATAGGTCCCAAAGGATTTGGGACTATCAGGTTTAATTTGGACCATTAAATGTTCAAGATGAATGGCCCAGATTGAAAGATGGAGCATCGAAAGTAATACAAGGCAGGGATTTGGGCGTAGGTTGGGTTAAATGTGGGTCGTTGATCTGCAGAGATCAACGATGGATATTCACCAAAAAAACATTACACAACGGTGTTTTATGAAAATAAAAAAGGGTGAGGGTTCGAATCTGGACCGTCGGATCTATGAAATGGACGGCCCAGATCCAATCGCAGGATCACCAATCGGTGGGGGAGAGAGGAAAGGTGGAAAGAAAATTTTCGATGTGATTAGATTGGAGCCGTCGATCTTAGGGAGATCAACGGTCGGGAATGAGTCTGTGGGTTCAAATGTCGAAGGGCTGTGGCGGAGGGCCATTAATCTGGACCATCAGTTCTTGTGGATTTCGATGGTCTAGATTGAATCACAATGATCACAATTGGAGGAGGAGAGAGGAAAGGCGCAATGGTTTTCACGATGCGATTGAACAAGGACCGTTGATCTTAGGAACAAATCGACGATGGAGATTAGTTTGTAAATGCAAAAGGCGGAAAAGCAAGCTTTGGGAAAGAGCAACGAGGATCGTCAGATCTGGGTATGGTGGACCAGATCGACAGTTGGGAAATCATCGCAAGCTCGCCAATCGAAGGGGAGCAATAACCATTTAAAATATGTCGAATGAAAAACTTTGATGCGAGATCTCGATGATCGTTGATTGGCTTAAATCAACGGTTGGTATTCGTCCAACCAATGAACTGTCGGGACTTACAAAAACATAGGAAAAGTGGGTTTTCTTTTAATAAAATACAAGGGAAAGTTTGTTTTAGGAAGGGTTTTATATACAAAGGCTCAATCACATCGGATTTTTTTAATGCAAAAAGGCGAAAAGGAACACAAAATGCCTCGATTGCGATTGCGCGATGGGGGTTTAACAGTGGGTCACAGCCCCGGTTCTATGCGAAAAAAAGGAGCTAGGGCTAAAAACCAAAGGGGCTTAAGGCCTAATCGCATCGAAAGATTTGAAGGGAACAAACAAAGGATTTGTTTGTTTATTCATGATGCAATATTCCGATGATTGTCGATCGGGGAGTAGATCAACGGTTGGTTTTCGTTAAAACAACGAGCCGGCGGGTTTTCTTCAAAACATAGAAAAGTTGGATTTTATGAGGATATAAAAGGAAAAAACAAATAAATTAAGGTTTACAACTCGGGTGTGGACCCTCTAAGCGCCCAGTTGTGGGGCTTATGGTTTTGTGAAGAAATGAAGGGATTGGGGGCTTTTAAAGGAAAGGGCCAAATCACATCGGAGTTTTTGAATGCACAAGGCGAAAAGGAACACAGAACGCCCCGATTGCGATTGCGCGATGGGGGTTTAACAGTGGGTCACAACCCCGGTTCTATGCGAAAAAAGGAGCTGGGGGCTAAGGCCAAAGGGGCTTAAGGCCTTAGTATACAAATGATTTTTTTAGGCCAAAATGAGAGATTTTCACTGCTTTTTTGGCTTTTGGTAGAAGGGGAACAAGGGGTGTTTAAAGCTTCCAAAGGAATTTTCAAAGGTTTAAAGGGAATTTCGAGAGAATGAGGGGTAAATGAAATGTTTTATGAATAAAATGAAGAAGGGAAAAGGAGAAGGGAAATAAGGGAAAATGGAACTTTTTAGCAGTCTTTTCCTTTGGTAAACAATAGATTTCTTTGAGGAAAAATGAGGGAAACAATAATGAAAGTTTATCTCAAGGATAAGTTTTCTTCATAAGACTTCAAGAACTAACAATTTGGCAATAAAATTGTTTCTTGAAGGCTTAAAAAAATGATTTAGCCATCATTTGACATGAAAATTTTTATAGGTGGCTAACAGTGGCTCCAAATGGGGATGGCACCTTCTTGAAGGTGTCAAGAACTTCAGACTTGAATTCTCTAGGAGCTAATCAATGCCTCATCCACTGGGCTGCAAATTTCTTCATTGTGCTGATCTTATTTGGTTCTGACAAGGTTAACAGCCATGAAAAACAATGGAACTCTATCAAAAACAAGCTTTCTACCTACCCAATCCTACTGATCTAACATTTTTTCTTCTTTGAGAGTGCATTTGGATTGGAAAACTCTTTTAAAACATTTGTATTCTTTTGAAAACATAAAACTAATCTAAGTCTACTTATTATTTCTCCATGAGCTCAGATTAAACAGTTGAGTTCATAAGCTCCTCTACCTAACTACTATCTGTTAGGATTAGACTGTCTAACATATTTTTACTCTCTAACTTCTAAAACAAGGAATTAAAAAAACAGTGAAGTCAGGATTGAACAGTTTAACTTGTTGTTGATCTATGGCATAAAAACAAGCTGCACATAGATTATTATTTGTAGAAAATTAAATCAAAATGTTGAAGGCTTTGATCTGAAAGTTTTAGGAACATCCTTCTCTTTTCTTCAGCTCTGTTTTTAAATTTGTTTGAGTTGTTCTCTGTTTGTTCTTTAGTTCAATTTTTGGGCTTATTAGAACCAGTTTAATTCTATCTTTGACTCATGATTTAAATAGATTAGAGTCATTCTTCTTTTGGAAACTCATAGGTTCAGATTTTTGGCTTGTTTGAACCTTTATTTTCTATCCTAATCTACCTAACCGATAAGCCAAGATTGAGTTGTTTGGAAAATCTAATTCACTAACCTATCAGCAGTAAATTTAGAACTAATTAGTCATGATTAGGCTGTATGAATAACTAGGAGTATGTTCCTTAGAAGTGGCATTTGAGCTTGCACACTTTCAGATTTTGTTTCTCTTTTTTGGTATGGGGTTGTACCTTTATTGTTTTTACAATCTGCCCTCTTTTCTCTTTCTATTGTTTTTGCTATTTTTTTTCTTTTTTATTTTTCTAACTTTGAATGCAATGATGAGTATGATATTCACAATGAGAAAAAATAAAAGGCTTTCAAACTGATTATGGTTAAGAGAAATAATGTTTGAGCATCCTGCCATTGACAGGACCCCCAAACAGTTTAGCTCCATTAAATTCCTACAAAAAGTAAGCATTGTTACCAGCAGTAGAATGAATGAGATAAGGGCCAAGCCATAAGTTATCAAATTTCCCATGCTTGCCCTTGTCTTCTCTCCTTGAGTCCCACTTTAACACTTTGTCACCAATATTAAAATTACTGGCTTTTTTCCTTCTGTCAAAAAGCTTATTGATGCTCTCTTGCTTTTGTAATGCTCTGTTGTAAACCTCCTCTCTGGTTTGCTGAAGATGTATATTCTGATTAATTCTTCTGATCATGTTATTGTATTCAGACTGCACTTCTTGGATCAGTTTCATAACCAGCACCCCTAAGCTGGTTGGAAAAATTGCATCTACCCCATACACAAGGTGGTAGGGTGACATTCCAATAGATTTCTTAAGTGTTAATCTGTCAGCCCATAGTGCATGTACTAGCGTTGTGTGCTAAGACTTCTTGTTGTCCTTCAACAACTTCTTGATTATGTTTACCAAAATTTTGTTTGATGATTCTGCCAGCCCATTACCTTGAGGGTAATAAGCAGTAGAATGAGCTAATGTTATCTGATATTTGTGACAGAATTCAACCATCTTTTTGGATCCAATTGCAGCAGCATTATCAATGATGATCTTCCTAGGATAGAAAAATCTAGAGAGGATATGAGTCTCAATGAATTTTATGATGACAGAGTCATTTGCTTGCCTAGAAGGGATGACTTCTATCCATTTGGTAAAATATTCTGTTACAATGAGTATCCATCTATGTTGGGCAGATGAGGGTGGATGGGTTTCTCCTATGAAGTCTAAACCCCACTGTTGAAAAGGAGCTTCAACAATGATTGGATGCAAGGGTAAAGGAAGCAATTATATTTTGCCTTCAAAGAGTTGGCATTTATGATAGGCAATTATCATTTTATGTACATCTTGAAAGAGGGTGGGCCAAAAGTAACTAGCTTTAAGGATTTTGTTGGCTGTAGTCTTCCAGTAGAGGTGGCCTCCACATTCTCCTTCGTGGAACTCATGCTTGATTTTCTCTGCATCATACTCACGCAAACATTTAAGCAATAACCCACTAGCATTTTTTCAATAAAGGCATTTATCTAAAATGCAGTAATTTACAACTTTTAACTTTAAAAACCTTGCCTTTGTTTTTGACAAACCAGGAGGTGTATTCAAATTGAGCAAAACATATGTAATATCAACATACCAAGAGGAATTCATAAAATGGTCTTCAACAATGGGATTTGACAATTTCTCTTGTTCATTTAAAGCATTTATCATATTTATATCAAGAACTTCAAAATAGGATTCAGCTATTAATCTAGCTAGGCCTTGGCCTTTAATGAGTTTAGTGGGCTTGATCTCTAAATCATATTCAAGTATCACAGCTATCCACTTACCTCTCTTTCCATCTGGGTCCTATCTTATAATGTCTTTCACAACTAAATTTGGGACAAAGGCAATGATGTGGGAGTGCAAAATGTAAACTCTGAAGTCTTTTAAGGCTTTGACTAAGGCAAAGGCTTGTTTTTCCATAATCTTGTGCTTCAGAGGAGCATCTCTCAATGAGTTGCTAAATAATGCAATGGGCTACTCTTTTCCCTGTGGATTTTTCTGCAATAGGACAACAACTATTGTATGTTTTGATGCAAATGAAAAAATGTAAAAATCTTTTGAAAAATCAGGACTTATTAGAACTGGTGTTTTGGTTAATGCTTGTTTCAGCAGCTCAAAATATTTCTTTTCTTCTAAGGTACATTTAACTCCTTGTTCCTTTTTCATCATGTTTGTAATGTTTCTAAGGAGCTCAGCTAAGTTCGGTATGAACCTTCTCAAGAAATTAATCTTTCCAATGAAAGATTGAAGTTCCTTGATGTTTCTAGGATGAGTGATTTGCAATATAGCCTCAATCCTCTTTGGGTTGATCTTTATCCCCTCTTCTGAAATGATGTTTCCAAGTAGTTTACCTTCTTCGAGCCCAAACATGGTTTTCTTGGGATTTAAGGAAAATCCGTACTTTCTGCACTTCTCGAAGACTTTTCTCAAGTGTTCTAGGTCTTCATCTGTTTTGGAAAATACAGTGATATCATCAAGATAGATAATGATGAAGTAGCCTAGTTCTTCCAATAATGCAATATCCATGGCTCTCTAGAATGTAGCACCAGCATTCATTAAACCAAAGGGCATTTTCACGTACATGAAAATGCCCCAAGGTGTAGTAAAAGTTGTCTTTAATTGATCACCAAGATGTACTAAAATCTGATTGTACCTTGAGAAGCCATCAAGCAAAGAAATTCTTTTAGACCCTACTACCCTTTGTAAAATATGATCCATGTTGGGTAAAGGGTAGTTGTCTTTCAATGAGGCTTTGTTTAAGTTTCTAAAGTCTATACAAAGCCTTATCTCTCTTGTTTTCTTCCTAACTGACACTAGATTAGACACCTACTCTGAATATCTAACAGGGACAATAATACCAGCTTCATACATTTTCTTGATTTCCTTCTCAACCAAAGGTAACTGAACAGGGTTTATTCTGCGCAGTTTTTGCTTAAATGGCTTTTGGTTTTCCTTGAGAGGTATCTTGTGCTGAATTATTTTAGTGTCATAGGATTTCAGATCTGCATAACTCCATCCAAAAACATCAGAAAATTCTTTAAACAACTCTATGTATTTCAGTTTTATGTGAGCTGGTAAAGTTTTAGATAGTTTGATCATCTTTGGTTTTAGTTCACTGCCTATATTACACTCTTCAACCTCAGTCTCAACATGTTCTAGTTTGGGTTTCTTGGCCACATCATTGAAATCAAACAGTTCTTCTAAAGGGACCATACCTTTTGGCATACTTTGATTTTTAGATTTCAGAGTTTCTAAGTCTTCTTTTTCTAACTCTGCAACAATTTCTGTTGTGTTTTCAAGTTTTTTAGACAACAGATTTACATCAGCCATCTCTGGAGACTCTTCTTTCATCAAGTAGATTTTCTTCACTAGGATAGTTTGTTTCATAGTCTGAATCTGAACTTGGTGGTTCAAATTTATTTCTGGACTGCAGGAAGTCTTCTATTTGTTTGTCTCCATCAAACACTTGCCAATATTTCTCATTATCAGGGATAGCTGGTTTGAATTTAATTTGAGTTGTGCATTGTTTGGTTTCAAATGGTGTTAAACATGTTCTAGTAGTGAAAGCTAAACTGTGGGCGAGGATATTCTTTTCTCTTGGGACAAAAATAAGTTGGGATTCCTCAAAAGTTTTCAACAAATCCATGACATCATTCCTGTAGGCTCTAAGTTTGGGGTGTTTGGAACTATATTCCCCATTTACTTGTCTGACAATTAACTTTGAATCCCCATGACCTTTTATTCTTTTGGCTCCTAATTTCTTCAACAAGTGTAAGCCTAAAAGAAGGGATTCATATTCCGATATGTTATTCGAACACTGAAAATTTAATATGTAGGAATGGCCTTCAGTGTGATTATTTTCGGTGTTATGTATCCAGACGCCTGCACCAGAATTGCTCTTAGTGCAAGACCCATCGAAGTTCATACTCCAAAGAGGACTAGTTTTAGGTTCAGCAGTTTGGTTACTATCCTCTTCAACTAGTCTGCTTTCAGATTGTTCTTGAAGATCAACACTTCGTTGAATTTGTTTTAATTCCTCAAGTTTTTCATTTCTTTGAGGACTGATTTCTTGACTCTCAAGGTTTAAAATCAATGGATGAATGATTTGTAGCTCTAGACCTGTGTTTTGTTTGCTGTATTTTTCGGGTTTAGCAAACTGTTTTGACACTTCTGTCTCGTCTTCCTCCTCCTCTCTATTTTCCATTAATTCAGTTAAGGTCACTTGTTCACTGAATGTTTCATGATTGAAAAGGATAAATGAGTCAAGGCCTGTATTTACAGAATAAAAGGGAGATTTATGCGGTCTCTCTTGGCTAGTAACCATGTATTGCATATGAGACTCCCTATAAAGTCTTCTAGTTTGATTGAAAACAGGGATGGTTGCATATGTCATGTCCATCTACATCGTTCCTTGTAACTTAGCTCCCCAAGATCTTGATAACAACATACCATATTTTGGGGGTACATCAACCACAACAATATCCATTACTAAACACTTGGCTGGAATTTGTGCTAAGTTTACACAGAGGTCTTTGTTTAAGCCTAAACATTTCACTCTGCTTGAGTCAAAGGAGCAAAGATCTTTGTAAGGTCTCGTGATTTCAAGGCCTAGGCTCTCCATTACAGCTTTAGGCATTAAATTGTGAGAGGTCCCTGAATCATGAATAGCATTGTGTAAAATTTTTTCATGAATCTATGAACTTACATAAAAAGGAGGAACCGGTCCTTCTTGATATCTACCCTCAATATTAGGTCCAAATATGAGCTCTAGTTGGTCATCATTAAGATTGACAGTGTCATTATTCTCTTCTATGTTAAAAGCCTTCAAAATTTGGGATCTATACACATTTTGGGTGGCTAATTCAGTAAGGGGAACAAAGATCTTTATCTTGGCAATTTCCTGCTCCAAACTAAAAGGTAGCTGACTTCTTACAAGGTTTATTTCAGCTTTGTTAACCACCATTTTATCAGCAAGATCAACTTGCTGATTTTCTCTATTTACATTGGTTAGAATTGTTTTAACAGGAGCACTAGCTGAGGTACTAGCACTGCTAAGATCTGCACTCTATTTTCATTGTTTTGAGTGCTTTCCTCTTTACTTTTATCATAATTTCCAGCCACTTTTTTGTCTTTCTGTTTTGTAATTTTGGGTTTATTTACAGGGCTATTTTTTGCAGAATTTTTAGAGGTTTTTTTGTTGGGGGTTTCCAGATTCTTTTTACTTCTAAGATCATACTCTTTTGGAGTTTCTATGATGACATTTTCCATTTCTTGGTAGTAATATTCATCTTCTGCTCTTTTGTCATCATAGGGTGTGTATAGACCTTGTTTCCTATTGTAATGAACTTCAAAATCATCATTATCCACTCCCAACATATTTATGTCATCTTCGTCTATTTGTTCTATTGTTTCTTCAACCTCACTTACATATTTTTGATGAAAAGAAGGAGTGATCTGTTGATCATCCTCCCTTAGTCTCTTTTGAGGTTGGTTTCTCCTAAAATTCTGAATTTGGTTTTGATTTATGTTTTGAGGATCTGTTTGGTTTTGACTAGCTCGTGCTCTCTCAAGCATGCTCATCTTTTTCATCATCTCCTCCATCATTCTCTCCATCTTCGAGCTAGATGTGGAAGGTGTGGATTCCTCTCTAAAGGAAACTTTCTTCTCATTCCTCATTCTTTCTCTTTTCTCCATTAAATTAACTTCCACAATAAGAGCTCATTTTTGCATATCTTCTAGAGTTAGAGGATCTCTTTCTCTAAGTTGATAAGCCATTTCAGGATCAAATCCTTCAGGAAAATTGTTTAAAGCTGAGCCTTGTGGGGGTTTTAAATATGGGGGAAGGGCATTATAAACACTGTTAAACCTAGTGCAATAAGCTTGTACACTTTCCCTAGTGTTTCTGTGGAGATTCTTGTAGTCCGAAAGTATTTGGAGAGGGTTTTTCCTCACTTCCCATTTTTTTAAGAATAACTTATGGAAGGCTTGGAGATCATTGATACTATGAGGGGTTAAGCCTTTGAACCATTTTCTTACCTCTCCCCCTAAACTCTGAGCAAATAATCTAAGTTTTACAGTTTCATCATCAATCTCATTTCTGTCGAAGTAGTCATTCATCTTATCCACATGTTGTGAAGTAGTAGTAACATTACTGGCATCATACAATGGTATCTTGGACTGATAGTCCTATGGGAGATTGACTAAAGGTAAAGGAAGGAATAAGGGAGCATACCATGTTGCCATGATAGTAGGTTGTGGAAAAAGTGGGGGGTTTACAAGTGGAGGAGGTTGATGGAATGGTGTAATTTGAATAGTGGAAGTGTGAAGAACAGATGTGGATGGACTAGCAATAGATTGTTGAGCAGATCTAGGATGAGAGAAACCAAAATTATGAAGGAAATGTGAATTAGGTGGAGTAGTTTCTCTGCTACCAGGATGTTCACTTCTGTCTTGGGATGAAAGTGAAGGCTCTAAATCTAAATGATCTATATCATCAAGTGACCTAGTTCTAAATAGATTTCTAAAAATATTTCTTAAGTCAACTTGTGATTCTTGTAGAGCTGTAAGGTTTTCAGGAACATAATTAGCTCGAAGGGGTGATCTGAAAACAGTTGAAGATTTGGCCTTAGGAGACTTCCTAAGTATTCTTTCAGGGTTATCAACTATCTCAGGAGGGTTTGGGTCAGGATAGGCTCTAGTATAAATCTTTCTAGGAGCCACTATGTTGTGTTTTTCAGACCCAACTAAGTAAGAAAAGTTTAACCAAATATGACAGTCTTTAAGAGGCAAATTGATCTTTTAAACAAGAAAAATTTAATCCTAAAGTCCGCTTAACTGAGTTTAAATGATGTTATGATGATAATGGGTCTTCCCAGTGGAGACTTAAGGTCTGTTTAGGATTGTGTAGTCACCAGGTGGAAATTTTTAGCTCTTTTGGAGGTAAAAGGTTTTATGGTCCACCACCATGTTTATTTGAATACCAATCTAAAATATTTTTTGGTTTTCTAAGTTATTTCAGTCCTATGGGTTCTAAGAGTGTCCTAAATAAGTTCCAACACTTAGCTACGGTGATGAGACAGAGAAAATCTACTCTTATGGCTATGCTAGCTGATCCTTCAAGGTTTGATAAGCTCTTATGAGAATCCTAAGGTTTCCTTAGTTTGTCACTGATTCAAATAAATTATATCATGATTACCATTCGCTTGGTAGTGCTTGAAGAGGGATACTTGTACTCACTAAACAATGTTCTTTAATCAAGGGTTTTTCTTGAGGTCTTATGAGTATCTAAGATGAAATTCACTTAGAATTCCCTAGTGGAGTCACCAGAAATGTTAGCTCCCTATAATTTCAGCAGATTGGTGAGACTAAAGCTGCAGGGAGGACATTGGAACCACCTTGGGATTCTAGGATCTAGCCCTCCTGAATCCAGAGAGGGATCTCTCTTACAAGTGCAAAGATTGATTTATCTTTTAAGGCTTTTGGGTATGATATTAGGCTAGTTATTAAGAATAGGGTTGTTGTTTGGTTTTGGATAGTTGAGCATGATTTTTAGTTGAGTGGAAGGTCCTAAAATGAAAGAGCTTCAAAGGGGTGAAGGTGTAAGCAATCAAAACAAGCTTTGGCTAATAGGATAGATATGACGTTGGTTTTTAGTCCATTGGGCTATGGAGTCATAAAAGGTTTTAATTGTGCAACAATTTCAAGAGTGGTCCAAGGGGCAAGTCATCTATATCACAAGATATTTTAGATTAAATGATGGAATGGAACAATAAAATTGTTGAAGGGGTGGAAAAAGACAATAATTTCAACTAGGATTTATCAGTCTTTCCAAACAAGAAAAGCCTTTTAAGTAACTGTTTAAAACCAACCAAAGGACAGGGCTAACCATAGACTTCTTTGGACAAGCTTGTATTGAAGCTAAATTATCAGACAAACAATCCAGTAATCCACATAATTAATTTTAGAAGGGATGAATACAGATAAGAAAACAAAGTGCAGCCTAAGATCAGATAAGATACTTTTAAATCTAAACTACTTTCAACATACTCTTAGGGAAACCTTCAGAACAACCTTTGGAGAAAGAAACTAGAAGACAAGGCAAACCATAAAATTTCTTAGTCTAACTCTACTGAGTATATAATGAAAATAACATTCAAGAACTTCCTTTTAAGCTTTGCACATCAAGACAAAGGCAAACCAACATTCCTTGATAATGTTTACACTTAACTTAAGTCATTCTTAAACACACAATTTGGAGGAAAACATAAAGATAAAGCTTATCAGTCAGAGAAGGATACTGTAAACAGTAAATCCTAACTCTATGCTTGTTGTTCTTTATCATAGAATAAGTGGAAAAAATGGCATACATGAAAGGAAAACAATAACACAAGAAGAATTACTTCACTAGTGATATAGAACAACATCCCAAGAATCAGCTTGTAGATTGATGTCAATCCAGTTACATTCTTCAAGTCCAATGTTTTAGTTCAGCTATCATCTTCTCTTCTCAGCCTAACTTATTTGATCACAAATAGAGCTTCAAGAGCCTCTGAACACTATTTACATGTAGAAAGTTTCAAGCACAAGTATAATATCAAAGTTTATCAACCAACCCTTTACAATGTGCTCCTCAATAATATTTTATAGGAAAATGAGGAGGTGGAAATATTTCTAGGGTTCAAGTATCATTAATTCTAAAGTTAATGGAATTCTCTACCTTGAAAGCCATGCAAGGCATATGGAAGGAATACATTTGATCTATATCTATGTGTCATAACTCTGTTCTGCTTTCGAGGTTTAGTGGATAAAATGATTTGACTTTTAAGGCTATTTCTTATCCTTGTAATAACTCTGCTGATAGTTGTAATAAGTTTCTTTGATTTAAAATAATTATTTAGCTATCTTGAGGTGAATATCTTCTATTCTGGTAATAACTAGGCCTCTTTTGAATACTTTGAGGCTACAGGTGGCTTTTGGTATCTAAGAGGATTCAATTAGCCTCTGATGTGGCAGTGGAGGCTTCTCGGACTGATAGATATTATTGCTTTTCTTTAAACATTGTTAATTTGTTTTAATTTGTGTTTTAGGCTTAATTAGGCCTAATTTCTTGTCTTTTTTTCTTCAAACTATGTTTAATTGAGTGGATTAGGTTTTTAGATAGTCGATTTAGGCCGTAATCCCTCAAAATTGCGTAAACAATCTTCAATTATTCATCTTTGTTGTGACTAGATCCTTTAACACTGATACTCTTTTCTTGATTAAGTTTTGTTGTGTCTTGTTGATGTGAAGGCGTTACAGAGGTTTTATAATGGTGTCATGAGGCACTGATAAACCTTAATGGGAAACCCTGCAGAATGATCTCCTTCACACATAAAGGCCTGGGGGGATCATCATCCCCGACCTTCAATTTTATTTTAAAACAATTGAAAAAACCATTAAAACCTTCACAAAAAAGAAAAATTAGAAAAAATCCTGTGGGGAAGCGTTCAGACTGCTTCATAATTTTAGATTTAGAGCACAACCGTTGGATGAAAGCATCCAATGGCGAAGATTGCTCGCTGATATTAAAAGGAGAGGAAGTTGGAGGGGTGAATGAAAGATTATGTCTGAGCCGTAGATGTGTATTGATCAACGGTCGAGATCAATCTAGGTTTTATAATATGAAGGGGTCATATTATAATGAAAACGGAGGAAAATGTAATAAAAATGGAAGAAAAACCTTTAGCAGAGGGGGTAAATAGAGTTAAATGAAATTAGGGTTTCAGAAAGATTCTGGGCCGTCGGATTGATTTAGACAACAGAGATCAATGGAAGAGAATGATTTAAGAAGTCCTTTGGAATAAGGGGAAGGGGTGATGAATTAATGGCAAGGTTAAACGTGAGCTGTTAGATCTTAGAGATCAACGTCAGAGATTACACATGGGATAATGCAATGAAAATGGGGAAAAGTGGTTTCGGCGAAAAAAAGCACTGGTGTCACGTTGCAAAAAGGTGGATAGGCGGTATTACCTTTTTGAACGCGATATGCATTTCTGGCTGACACTTGGCTTTTCAAAACCACCCATATCGCGTAACTTTGAAAAATTAACCTTCGGGCTTAAAATCACGCAATATGGAGTTTTAGCCGTTAGATCAAAGGTGGGTAGATCCAGCAGTGGAGGTGAGAGCGCGATAAAACAAGTTTCACAGGCAGAAGAAGGTGGGGTAGGGTCAAGGTGGTTTTAATCTCGACCGTCGGATCATAGGGATGAACGGTCAGGATTTATCGAGGAGGAGATAGGTCCCAAAGGATTTGGGACTATCGGGTTTAATCTGGACCTTTAAATATTCAGGATGAATGGCCTAGATTGAAAGATGGAGCATCGAAAGTAATACAAGGCAGAGATTTGGGCAGAGGTTGGGTTAAATGTGGGCCGTTGATCTGCAGAGATCAACGGTGGATATTCACGAAAAAAACATTACACAACAGTGTTTTATGAAAATAAAAAAGGGTGAGGGTTCGAATCTGGACCGTCGGATCTATGAAATGGACGGCCCAGATCCAATCGCAGGATCGCCAATCGGCGGGGGAGAGAGGAAAGGTGAAAAGAAAATTTGCGATGTGATTAGATTAGAGCCGTCAATATTAGAGAGATCAACGGTCGAGAATGAGTCTGTGGGTTCAAATGTCAGAGGGCTGTGGCGGAGGGTGATTAATCTGGACCGTCGATTATTGTGGATTTTGATGGTCCAGATTGAATCGCAATGATAACAATCAGAGGAGGAGAGAGGAAAGGCGCAATGGTTTTTGCGATGTGATTGAACAAGGACTGTTGATCTTAGGAACAAATCGACAGCGGAGATTATTTTGTAAATGTGAAAGGCGGAAAAACGGGCTTTGGGAAAGAGCAACCGGGACTGTCGGATCTGGGTATGGTGGAATAGATCGACGGTTGGGAAATCATCGCAAGGTCGCCAATCAGAGGGGGGAAATAATGATTTAAAATATGTCCAATGAAAAACTTTGATGGGAGATCCCGACGATTGTTGAGTGGCTTAAATCAATGGTTGGTATTCGTCCAACCAATGAACTGTTAGGACTTACAAAAACATAGGAAAAGTGGGGTTTTTTTTTTTGATAAAATACAAGGGAAAGTTTGTTTTAGGAAGGGTTTTATATACAAAGGCTCAATCACATTGGAGTTTTTGAATGCAAAAAGGCGAAAAGGAACACAGAACGCCCCGATTGCGATTGCGCGATGGGAGTTTAACAGTGGGTCACAACCCCGATTATATGCGAAAAAAGGAGCTGGGGCTAAAAACCAAAGGTGCTTAAGGCCTAATCGCATCGGAAGATTTGAAGGGAAAAAACAAAGGGTTTTTTTGTTTATTCGCGATGTGAGATTCTGACGATCGTTGATCGGGGAGTAGATCAATGGTTGGTTTTCGTTAAAACAACGAACCGACGGGTTTTCTTCAAAACATAGAAAATTTGGATTTTATGAAGATATAAAAGGAAAAAACAAATAAATGAAGGTTTACAACTCTGGTGTGGACCCTCTAAGTGCCCAGTTGTAGGGCTTATGGTTTTGTGAAGAAACGAAGGGATCGAGGGCTTTTAAAGGAAAGGGCCAAATCACATCGGAGTTTTTGAATGCAAAAGGCGAAAAGGAACACAGAATGCCCTGATTGCGATTGCGCGATGGGGGTTTAACAGTGGGTCACAACCTCGGTTCTATGCGAAAAAAGGAGTTGGGGGCTAAGGCCAAAGGGGCTTAAGGCCTTAGTATAAAAATGAGTTTTTAGGCCAAAATGAGAGATTTTCACTGCTTTTTTGGCTTTCGGTAGAAGGGGAACAAGGGGTTTTTAAACCTTCCAAAGGAATTTTCAAAGGTTAAAGGGAATTTCGAGAGAATGAGGGGTAAATGAAATGTTTTATGAATAAAATGAAGAAGGGAAAAGGAGAAGCGAAATAAGGGAAAATGGAACTTTTCAATAGTCTTTTCCTTTAGTAAATAGTAGATTTCTTTGAGGAAAAATGAGGGAAGTAGCAGTGACATTGTATCTCAAGGATAAGTTTTCTTCATAAGACTTCAAGAGCTAACAATTTGGAAATAAAATTGTTTCTTGAAGGCTTTGAAAAAAATTATTTAGCCACCATTTTATATGACAAATTTTATAGGTGGCTAACAGGAACAACTTCTGGCTGTTCAGGAGTCAGATTTTCTAGGAAAGAAGAGACAGGATCTGGATCAATTTGTGATTGAAAAAATTCGGGTCCAGGAGGTATGGTCTCAGCGATTGAATGGATCATGACCACAGGTAGCTGTGAAGACTCCATTTCGACAAAAATAAATGAACCAGGATGTGTGGAAACAATTTGAACTAACTTTGGTTTGAATGATGATGTTTCACCAGAGGTACGAATTGTACTTGATTCGACAGATCATGATCGCCTTCGCCTACTAGAAATAACTTCCGCTAGTAAAGGTGGTTTCAAAGCTAATCTATGTGAACGAAGGTGGGTAGGATTGTGTTATTCCACGATTACTAATTTATTTTATCCAAAAAACAAATAAACAAAAAGAGGGTAATGCTAGGCAAAAGGGTTTACCAAGAAACCATGAACTGCAGAAAACCTCCTAGTGAACCAAGAAGTACGGGTAGGTAATCTACCCGAATGTTGTGTTCAGTGTATCACAATTTCAGGGCAGCCGACTTGGTTCACTATGGATGGATAGCACCTGAAATTTGTCCTCCCAAATATACTCGAAGGTACGTGGAGGCCCAAGTCCGTAGTAGCGCTGTCTGATGCGAAATCGCACAGTGAGAGCACCCCTTTATACTTATCGTACTGTAACACCGCTTGATATACCCGAGAGTACGTGGACGAGCTACGATATACTTAAGTATGTGGAGTGAGGTATCACACTAAGAATTTATCGTAGACAAGTTAACGACAACTGCTATGTTTTACGATGTCGGAACACGTCTCTAGCCTAGAACTTCTAAATGTTATCGTTAATGTTCCAATGCGTTGTTAAGTAAATTGATATTTATTTTATGTTGATCTTGCTTAACAATTTTCCTTTCAGGTTCACCATGATGATGTATATAAGATTCCTAAAATGCAGCTAAGAATGATAAACAAACTTTCACTTTCAGCTTTTTCAATGAAGAACCTAGCTACTAAGGTAAGAGAACGCTAGTTTTTGGAAAGAGAGAAAATAATTTGTGAGAAAACAAATCAATGAAGAAAAAAAAAAATCAATGAATCACAAACTAAATGCAGATTTCCTAATGTTCCTTTTGCAAAAAACACACCATCCTACATGCAAATGCAAGTTTTTCTTTTCAGTTTCCTTAATGTTATGAATGCAGAAAATAAACTAGGTGCACTAGATCAATAATCGAAATTCTTTTTACTTTTGAGAAACAAAGAATACAAACAATATTCTCTCTTTTGAAGGAAAAAAGAGGATTTCAACAACAATTTCTCCTATCAAGGAAATGAAGATTTTATGACAATTTCCTATTTCGAAAGAAAATGATTCTTAATGCGACCATAAAAAGTACTTTGAAATCAACTTGTCAATGATAATGAATTTTTTTTTTAAAACAACATAGAACAAATTTTCAGTCAAAGGAGAAGAAGTATATAGAGTTACTGGTCAATTGAGCATTAAAATTTTCAGAACACAGCAGCAAACAAAACTGAATAAAAGTTCAAAGTCAGATTCAAGGGAATTTGGTCCCTTTCAGGAGCCAACACAGTCTCCAAAGGGAGACAATGCTCTGCAATGCAGGCTTGGAAGGGAGACAGTGCTCTGCAAAGCACTGTGCCCTGACTAAGGGTGCGTTGGGGGCAGTAAAAAAAGAAAAAAATACTGTTTGTCTCACTAAATTTTTAAATTAAGCTCTGAAAAAGTCTAATCTTTATGTGAAACAACTACTGGGTGGATTTAGAAAGAAAATCAGAGGCTAAAACACCTAGAAACAAGAGAAATTCTCCCCAGTGGAGTCGCCTGTTTGTTGGGCCAAAATTGTAATCTACGGATAAATTACGCTTCCCTAGGTAGGTGTTAGCCTAGAACAACAAGTGAAAGACTATACTACCGTTTCTCCTAACCCATAACAGATACACAAAGAGGATTGGATGCTTACTTGTTTCAGTCACTTCTAAATGGCTCCTTTCTATCGCTTCTGCTACAGCTTCAAATTCAAGCGGTTTTGTTGGCTGAATGCTTCTTGCAAGAAAGAACACTGAAAAAACAGAAGATGAAATAATATATATATCTATTGAAGCTATTTAGCTAAATCATTTGAGCATAAACTACATTCATCAACCAATATCTTACAATATGGAAAATCAAAGTTAACATAGATGCATGTAGGGAAAAACAAGAAGTACTCTTTATTGATGATAGAAGGAGAGGTTACAACCAAGTGACTAATTTGAAGTGACCTTCCAATAGAGTTCCCAAGTCTCATCACAACATAAATCTCTCTAGCAGCAGCTCCACAAATCAAACTCTCAATTGAAAATTCTCCATCATTTCTCTACTCAAATTCTTCCTCCTCAAACACTTAGATTTGTGTTCAATTTATAAATGAACTGTAGGTTGTTTTGAAATCAATAGCATTCCAAAAATAGGAAAGACATGTTTCCATTGATGTAGATGTCAAATGGACACTTGGATCCAAAGCTTGACACATGTGAACCCTTCTAGAAGACATTGGCTAAGTGGAGACTCCCAGAACAATGAGAATTTCGCTCCCAATGTGACCAACGTACCTTTGAATGTCGGGAAGTGCTCTATAGAGCAGCCTTGAATGGGGTTACCTGCATATGCAACACACTTAGGCCCCTTAGAGCCTGCATTGGTGAGCTCTCCTATGTTAAATAATAAGCTTCAAACCATGGAAACCCTTGCTTGATGAAAGTCTTGTTTGATTTATGTTGTTTCCTGTCTTAGCGCATATAGAAACTGAGATGATAGGGAATGATAGACCCTTGATCATCGGTCCTGGAGATGATGCCCAGTTAACTAGGTCATTGGGAATGGTGCCCAAATTGACCTATAACAACTATCCCAAGAGCTAAATAAATTACAGGTAATGCTTCAACAAGAAAAGATGGCCAAAGAAGAACATAGTGCTTTGTTACAAGCACAAATACAAAAATTTAAGGAGTATCCTAAACTTTATCAATTCAAAATGGAGGATCTCGAATTAAGTAAAACATTGTCACAACAACTTGATATTTTATGTCATAAAATATCACTGGCTGACCCTCTATGTGAAGTAACGACATCACTCATATAAAAGTCAGTAAATACAAGGTTAGAATTTGAAGATGCTGATGAGAAAATTTCAGGATTTCTCACATGGCAAGACATAGATCAAGGCATCGCTGCCAATCTTCCCAAGATTTAAGAATCACACAAAGAAATTTTGTTTGTAGAATGGGAGACACAGTTGATTAAGGGAGAACGGGCTACCTCCAGAACAAGAGCTGTAATGAAATATTTAGTGGTAATCAATGATAGTTTGTATGCGGCCAACCTAATTTCCAATTGCATCCCAGGGAAAATCCAAAAGGTAAAAGAAATATAGAAACAACGAAAGCAGGACTTAGCCAATAAGGACCAACAAATCAGCGCAATACAAGGAATTACATGGGACACATTCTGGTTCTATTTGGTTAAGCCACACAGCCAGCAGATGACTACAAAATGCCTCTCTAATGCCATCAGTTATATGATTCCAGAACTTTCAGATGCCACATATACCAGTCAGCTGCATTCCCGATTGAGTCATCCTCCCAAAGTGAAAGAAATGCTATCAATTTTCCAGTTGCGCATACCAGATATACAATGAACCTGTTTCAGTGGAGGTCACAATTCTATTTTTATGAAATCAGATCTCCGATTTTATATTTTTTATAACAATATTTTAGATAGCTTGTTTTACGTTTGTTATTATTTAAACCCATTTCATGTATTTAGAAAAGGGTCCTCAATTTGTATTAATTTTTGATTTGAGAAGTTACGTTTATGTATTTCCAAATACATTATTTTTATTAATGGTGGATCATGATTCTGCAATTTTATGAGGAAATTGTTTTCAAGAATTTGCATTTTTGTTTTTCCTGAAGGCTGTTCTAAGTAAGAAAGCGGGATCATAGTGTTATTTGCATCAGGAGGTTACAAATGTATCTGGTATTTCTATCATAATCATGTTGTTCAATTTTCTTTATGCAATGAAACATTCTTTTTGAAAATTTCTATTGTTTACATATGTATGCCTGGGAAACAATCCCTTTTTATATCATTTCTGAAAACTTAGAATTGTCATCTTTAAAAATATATGTGAACAATATAAATATATGAATGTGATATGTTATCATCATTACTTTGTTTAATTTATTAAAAAAATTAATTATTATATGTGTATACTGTTAGCAACCTATAAATATAGGATTCATAATTTTGACTTGACTGATGATAGTTGTGTAAATATGTACAAACTTTGCTTTCTGCAAATTGTTTTCCCATATTTTGTAAAAATAAAAGATAAAAAATAAAAAAGTAAAAAGAGGGTAAAATTCCTAAAAGAAAAATCAGAGAACTTAGAAAAAATGATATACCCCAAAAGAAAAAAGATGAATAAAACATGAAAGTGTGCGAGTCTAAATGCCATTACTTTTACCTTTTGTAGATGATTATGGTAGAGTGTCAATAAATGCCATAATCCATGATGAGTTGAACAATTTAATCTTGACTTATCATGTTTCAATTTTACTTATTTTAGATAGAGAATGAAGAATTGTCATACAGTTTAATCATGGCAATTCAGTAGTTAGGTAGAGAATAAAAGAATCCAACAATTTAATCTGGATTCTTGAATGAAATAAGGTTAGAATTAGATTGTTTTACTGCTTTGAAAAGAATAAAATGTTGTAAGGTTGCTAGCTCAAATGCACCTGATCAAAATAGAAGAAAAAATGTTAGAAGATAAGATTGGGTAGGTAGAAGAAGGCGGGAAAATCATTGTAAATATCTTTTACCAGGCTACAATAAATAATTTCCCTCCCCTATAGTTATTCTGCATTCTATAATTTCAGTCAAAGAGGCTTAGAGCATTTCTCTGACTTCTGTTGGGACCGGACCCAAGGCTCAGTAACTGTTAAGTTCAAAATGTTTGAATTCCTATAATAATCCCTAATTTTCATCATTTACCATTCGTGCATTCATCACCATGAAAAATCATAAGTAAAGACTCCATTTTTACTTAATGATACATAAAACCCCCATTTGATTAAATACCTACATCTCATAAAGCATAAAAACCCTCAAAAGTACATTATATCCTAAGTAAAAGTGATTAAGTTATGATAATGAAGCTTTTCTTTAATTTTCACTTTTATTAGTTATATTTATGTATTTTCAGTATTCACTTTTCCCTTTGTCATATTACATCTAACTTATTTATTAGTTCCCTATAAAAATCCTTGTCATATTAATATAATTCCCTTTTACTAAATATCCTTGAAAAACCCACTATTAGAAAATTTAGCCAAAGTCTATTATCCCACATGTTTTAATAAAGCGCCCATAATAAATTCCCTTTGGCTAGACTAACACAATGTAAATATCCCGCCCCCTTATAGTTAATACACCTATTTGGTTTAAATTAACTATATAATAAAATATGAAGGAAAGTGTTCGGAACATTGATATATCATTGAATAAACAAACTTTCTCGATGCCTCAGATATTGTTTTAAACCAAGGTTTAAAAAACATTGAGCCTTTGATTTATTATTTTACCCCTTCATTTTCCTGGTGCTTTTTGCATTTATCCCTAGCCGCCCGATCAACCAGATCCCTTTGGATTCAACGGTCCTAAATCAAAGCGATACCCCGTCCATATGCCCCACCACTCCTATTCATATTCCTTTCCTGATATCGCGTTGAAGGTACACCGTAGATCTAAAATTTCAGATCAACGATTTATATTATATCTCGGGGCCCACTAAAATCTCCAACGCAACTTGTAAAATGATCTCAACCATTCACTTGATCAAAGAAAATCCAACGGTGCGCGTTGACTTTCGCGCTCCGAAAGTGATCGTTCGATGTTTGATCAAATCTACACGAAATGGGTTGTATTGTCAAACTGCCCTCTGTGACGTGTCAAACTTTCATTCAATCGCGTTCATTTTTCAAAAAACCACTTACCATCCAAATGCAACGCGAAAACAACCAACGGTTTTTCGCATTCAAAATTCCAAATCCGCTTCCTGCCTTTGAATGAACTTATAATAAACGTTGAATATGATGATGTTTATTAAGGTTAAAACTTTAATATATCATTGTTATATCTGTTAGTTGCATTCCCGACTGGTTAAACTCGCCCCAACTAATTTAAAAGATTTTCGAGCCTGTGTTGACCAATTTATGGCCCCGGATCTAAACTTTACCACTGTGACTACATCTGAAAGACCATTAAAGCTACCCTCTGCAGCGTCAAAGATCCAGTTTCAACTGAAGATACCCTATTGACATAATAAGTATACTGTTTCGGCCCCAGCAAAATCAACAGAAGTCCAAATTCGACCACAGAAGCTTCAGAAACCCTCTCAAAACATCAAAATACCTGCGAATTGAGGGAGCTCTGTGTTCTGGAGCCAGTCTTTTAAAGGGCAGTTTCCTCCGTTTCTAAGCTCCAAAGACCAAAATTCAAAGATTTAAAGGGTTGAAAATATGAATACACCCTAGAAACTCCTTGTCTCAGTCAAATCCACTCAGAAAACCCTCGTTTTCTATTTTATCCCAGTTTACATCCTCTGAATAAACCTAATTGAGAAAAAAATCCCAAAAGAAATTATCCTTAGCCTAAATTTCTCAGTTACCCCTCTGTTAAAGAAAATTACTCCTGCAAACAATCTAATCTTGCGGAAGTAGCCAAAAATTGCCTAAAAAACAGAGTTAAACCTCCACAGATAGATCTCATTCCACAGGTCTTTCAAAAGCCTTCAATAACCTCCTTGCAGAGCTTTGTTTCATTAAAAAATTGTTTGATTTTTGCATGTTATTATCAGAATAAGAAATTGGGCCTACAGTTTCAATACTAGTTGATAAAATTGTTTGCTCCAAATTCTCAGATTTTATTTCAAAAGCTTCATTCAAAAAACATTTTGTATACAAAGAAAGAATAAAATCAAGTCAGAGAGAGATCAGAATGATGAAATATGCACAGTGAATCGTAAAAGTGAAATGATAATTCATAGGGACAGTTAAAGAGTATCAACAGTTAAAGTGTATCATGTAAAAGTCAGAGTGAAAGTTAAAACAAAGTTACAGAGCAGTCAAAGGTAAACAGTAAAAGTAAATACAAAGGTAGTAAATGGTAAAAAGAGATGAAAATACTTTCACCAACAATGAAGTTTATCCAAAGTGAAATTAAAACAGTTAAAATAACAAAAAGGTGAAAAGATGAAAACATAACAAGAAGGAACATTTTTGCAGAAATTTCATGTTTAAGTCATTGTTTTGTAGAAAATATTGTGACCAATCCAAGATGAATTTTGCAAAAATGAAGGAGGTTTATGTTCTTAAAGTGTCCAAATACAAAAAATTCTCTCACTTTTCTAACAGCTATTATGGATTGGGGAATATTAAACAATATTTGAAACCTCTCTTTGCAAAAAATTCCTGTTAAGTCATCATTTTGCAGAGAAGATATTGGCCAATAAGAAATACATCTTACAAAAATGAAGGACATTTGGGTTCCTAAGAGACCCATATACAAAAAAATATCTCAATTTTTGCAGAGCTATTACAGAATGAAAGATACATGCACATCTTTACAACCTATTTTTCAGACTCTGTAAAACTCTGTTTTACACATCTTTTATCAGAGCCTATTGTGCATAGCTGGAGAGGAATATTAGGAAACTGAAAGAGGTTTATTTCACCAACAAATTTATCTACAATAAACTCTTTCACTTTTTACATGTCTATTTCAGATTGAGAAATACAAAGGTATCATTGGACCCCAAGTTTGCAGAATTGCTGGAGCAGAATGCACAAAGAAAGGAAATAATTAGTGACTTGGATGCTTCATCATCAAATAAGAGTTGGATCAAATTCGAATTCTCCTCTTTGTCATCACCTATCCATAAAAAATAGTGCCAAATAGATACATTAGTTTTTAGTGTCCTTTAATTAAGTTCTATTTATGTAAAACAGTTGGAGATATTTTGTAAACCAATCTTGATATTTTTCAAGATATTTTAGTTTAGAATTTGTATAAATACTTCAATTTTTGAATTATTTTTTGTGGAATAAAATTTTTCAAGACTACTATAGACATTTTTACTGAATACATTGGAGTTTGTGTGAGTCGATTTGTAAAGCAGCAGAATGGAACTAAGTCAAATAGATATCATAACTCAGGATTCTTGTGCTGATAAGATAAGTCAAGTATTTTCCTGTTTTCACTGTTTATATTTCTAAGTTCCATACATACATTCACATGTTTTATGTCTTGAATGATTGACTAGGAAAGTTTATACAGGATTAGTGTCAAAAGCTCCCTATTTTTTACTAGTTATTCATTGATATGTTTTCTGCTGATATACGAACTTAAGAATCCTTAACTGATCTTAGTCCCTTTTAACCCCTTTCTTTCATCTTATTTTCTGTAACTTAAGGATCCTTCATTGAATTTTTGTTCAGATCTTACCATTTCATCAAAAAGCCTATTTCCTAATCCTTTGAAGGTCATCTACCCCGCCCTTAGTACATTTTCTCTTTTGACCTTATTTCCTAGTTCTGCTTGCCAAGAAAATTGACTCCATAGCCCAATGGTCTGGTAGATCCCTTTGTGGTTTACCTTGAAGTACCTTTTATTCCCACCAAAAATTTCAAACAAAAAACCAAGTTCCTAATCATACCTAGCCTAAAATTTAATCCAAAACAAAGTTAAATCATAAAGAGAGATCCCTCTCTGAAATTTAGGAGGGCTAGATCCTAGATTTCAAAAGTAGGTTTTTGGTTACCTCTAGTAAGTTACAAAGTTTTAAATATTTCTAATAGAAAATTTACTAGAGTGATAACATATACATCTTTCTTTTGGATGAATAAGCCATCTATATGATTGTTCATCTAATCAGAACAAATTCAGAATCACATTTATTATATGATACCCGAGTTAAGTAGAGTTATTTGTATTTATTTAAGTTATATATTAGATTAATTATCATTTCCATTATCCGTTATACAAAAAACCAATCCTCAACCCATATATCATTGGGAAACTAGTCCCATATTATCCAGTCGAAGCCACCATCCCAAACGGAAAAGGAGCTGTACTAAGGTCTAGACCAGGTGGTTTTCCCCAATGTTGAAGCTAGGATTTTAGGGGCTTCAACATTTTTGGCGTTAGAAGGAGGGCCATGCTATGAATGGCGAGTAAATCCAAATCCACAAGCCATTCCAAGAGCAATTCACCCTTATTATCTCCTTCAACTTCTCCTTCATCTTAAATTTCTAGGGAAGAAGTTGAAAAGAAAACTACTGCACCCACTGCAAAAACCTTAGACATACCGGACGATTCATATTTTGAAACCCCTGAGGTACAATATCTAATTCATAAACTCCAAGGATTTTCATTATCGCAAGAAGATTCTGAGCTATCCCAAGGCAGTGTAACTTCACAATACATTCCTTCCCATCCTCTTACTAGGCTATAGAGTGAAAAGCTTGGTATTGCATCGACTGAACTTCCTTTGCCAAGTCGAAAAAGAGCTAGAAAAACACCTTCAGAGTTAGACAACGATACTCTTTCATCATTATCATCCACATCCTTCACACCATTTCCATCTGTTTCCCAACTTCAAATCACAATCCAGAAGGGTACAGCTGGTTCAACAACATCTACTCAATCGCTTTCGACTATCCCTTCTCCTTCCTCTACTGTTATCACAACGATAGCACAACCTCAAACAAGACCATGGACCAATACAGGAGCTATTGCAATGTCTGCACCTTTGAGTCAATTACCAGCTAATCCTGAGAAATGGTTACCAAAGTTTAGTCCTGACCTTGGCATACTAGCTGAAGAACACATTAACAACTTCATGTTGTCTGTAAACTTAAATGGAGTAACACAAGAAGATGTTGTGGTCAGACTATTTCCATATACTTTACAAGGAGCAGTAGGATCTTGGTATTTTTCATTACCAGCAGGATCTATTGATAGCTGGGATATTTTTCAGGAACAATTCCTAACCAAGTTCGGAGATGATAGATCAGTAGCAACTTTAATTAATGATTTCTCTAATTTGAAATCAGAATCTAAGGAACCCATCAAAGATTTCAACTCCTGATTTAACAAGTTGTTGAATAAAATTCCTACAACATCAAAGCCTAGTGAAGAAGCCTGAAGTGAATAGTATATATCCGCTTTGCCTTCAAATATAGCTATCTTTGTAGATAGAGCTGCTAAACCTACACTAGCTGAAAACATGAAGAAATCAATCGCTGTAGAAAAACGTATCATTGCCTTAGAAAAAAATAATGCTAATGAAGAGAGATAATCTAAAAAGGTTAGTTTCAAAGATGATTCAAAGAAAAAAGTGCCTAAAGATCCATATGATATGAAAGGATTACAAAAAGTCCTGAAAACTATGTCCACTGAAATGGTTGAAATTAAAAAATAGGTAGCTAAAACTTCCACTAAAAGACCCTTTAGGAACTCCAAAAGAAATCAACCAACTAAACCTAAACCCCCTAATACAATATGTAATTCAGAGTTAGAAGAAGATGATGAAGAATATACACTTCTATCATCCGAAGAAAACGAAGAAGAGGAAATAGTTGAATGCCATGGGATGTGGGATTTTATTTTGTCTAACGCAGATAATGAAAATGAACAGGAAGCTCTCCCAGTGAACACAAGAAGTAAGAATGCAGCAGAACCTGTTCAAGCATCCCCCAAGAAGAAAAATTCAACTCTTGCTACCAAAGATAAAGTTCCCATAAAGAAAACTTCTCCTTGGCCTACTCAAAATCAACCATCATCTCCTAGTCCTCCATCAACATCTAAAACACTAGTAGTGTCTGATTCTATGGATTACAAAATTATAGAAGATATATTGGGCCGCAAATACGACCACTTTTTAACACTTATTTCATCCATTTATACTCTTCTTTATCATGTAATTTATCATAATTTATCATATAAATCAATTTTATTATTATTTATGCTCTTATGGATAAATATTATTTCTTCTCCTTTATTTTTAATAAATTAATGATTATTATGCATAATTTTATCAATGATGGTTTATTAATATATTTTGTAACATCACTCACCATTTTAGCCTCCAAGATATTTGCTAGATTGCAGATTTGATCTCCAGCACATCATTCAATACTCCAACTCAAAAATTCGTTGGAATAAGAAGTGACAGTTTTGCGGTTGATATTCTGAGCAAATGGAGAAGAATTTGGAAAATCCGGAACATGGGTTTTGTCCAGAATGAACCGAATTAACTTTAGGAGGGAATGGTTTACCCAAATTTAGCCTGTATTGAGACAAACGAAAGGTTATTTGAGCATGAGTTTCTCAGATTTACTGTTGCGGTCGTCTTCCAAATTATCTCAGCTGCAAATCCTAATTTGACTTTTTCCTGTTGAAAGATTGATGGAAATATATTTTCTTGCTGATCACGCTGTTACACCATTTTTTGGTCATCTAACCTTTCATCATTAGATGGACCCAAGTACACCATGTAAGACCAGTTTTACCCCAATTAAAACTGCTTTCACTATGTTAATTAGGAAACCCCAAAAGGAATAATTAATTAAACCATAATTTAATTATTATTCCCAGTCATGTTTAACCCAAAAACAAAGAAATTAATGAGATAAACCCATAGTTATCTTATTATTTTCCTAGGAATAATTATTTAAATAATATTCCTTGTTAAATATGACCAAATCAACCACCATTAATCAAATAAATCATTATTTATTTGATTATATCCCAACCACTTCCTTAAAAATATAAATAAATCATTTATTTATTTATTTTTCACTAATCAAGGGATTTGACCCAAGTCAAACACCCTTTCCCTCCAACAAATAATAATAAAATATTCCATGGAGGTGGATCTAGATGTGATTAACATTATTTTAATCATGCACCAAGATCTAGAAAGACCCAATATTTTGTTATAAATAGGAGGGTTTTCCCCATCATTCTTCACCTTTTGTTGCATATTAGATCACTCTGGATCTATACACTTGGTCTCATTTTTCTGCCATTTTGCTCCCATTGAGCTCTACCTTCTACATTGGGTTTTCTACATCTACAAGAGAGAGAAAGCTTAGATCTGAAGTGCCGAGGACTACAAAGAACCCATCCCATTGAGGAGATCTGGATACACCTTCTTGTTTCCTCCCAGGTGCCCTGTAATATAAAAAATTCATTCAAAAATCGTGTTCCTGCCTTGTCTGTTGGATGCATGGAGCAAACTCTTTACTTTACTGCTTAATGTCTTTCTATTTATAGATCCGTTTGTTGCAACGCTTTAACTACTAATTGCAGATCTGAAGATGTTTTGCAGCCATTATTGTTGTTAGGGCTATTAGTTATGCGTAGCTAAAGTGGTTCCTTTTCGTACACTTCGACGAAGAATTCATACTAACAAATGGCGACTCCACACGGGTTTTAAATTACGACCGCCGTCGTTTTTCATATTCCTGCATATCCAGCTACTTCAGGCCCTAGGGCTTCTTTTTTAGCTGCTTAGTTTTTCTCTTTTCATGTCATTTTTCTCACATAAAACCCTAAAACCTAAAATTTCTAACTTCCGTGTGTTTCACCCCATTGCGTTGTGTAAGCGACACTGGCCGCAACTGAGACGCGCAAATTTTCGAAAATCCGCCGTAAACAAATTTTAACGGTGTTCTGCATCTTTGGCCCAAAACCGGCGAATTCGGACGCACCTTGGCCCGTTTCCCGCGGACCTCAACTCGGGGACAGTCGAACCCGCGACCTCATTTTTCCAAAGATTTTTCCGTAATTTTTTCGGGTTCGTGGTCAGCCTCTCGCTGTGGTTTTTCCAAATTGCCTCAAACTCCCGCCTTGACCAAGATCTGATCTGTTTTTACTCATCTAAGTGGGAACCCAGCCCCTTAAGGCTTTAGTACCCTCCACTTTTTGTGGAAGAGTCTCAGCTGTTTCAGCCGTCGGTTTCAGAGCTTCAGCCCCCTCTTTTTCCAGATCTGTTACCTCACTTTCAGATCCTTTGAAATCAGCCTCTTTTCCTTTCAAATCACCTCTTGTCGTTTTGTGTGGACCTCTGCTAAAGGCCTCCGCCTTGCCCTCCCCCCGGTTTTTTGCTGATTTCCCTTTTTCCAGCCACCTTGCCTCTGTCTCTTGGCTGTGATCTGCACCCCTTGTCTGCAGCTTTATCCTCCATATCTCTGTCCCCTTTGACCCTAGATCTGTTGAGTTTCCTTTGTGTGTGTTTCCATAGTTTTTCCCTTTCTTTTCATCATAGTTTTGAGAGACCCACCTTCTTGGGTTAGATAGATGCATACGTAGCTGTTATTTTTCTGTTATTTCAGCATTTTACTCTGTTCTCTGTAGGTTTATTTTCAGCTACGCAGCACATTTTTTTTGCTCTCAACAACGGAAAGGGTTTAAAAATTAAAATTAACGCACACCACACACTGACCCTAAGTGAAGAAGCGCCTGGTTTACACCGCCTGGCAAAGACTCTAAAATCAATCGTCACTGCACCTTATCTGCCCTTGACCTTCTTGATTCTGTCCCTTTCTGCCCTTGTCGGTTTCCTTCTTCCTGTCATCATTGCGCCCCCAAGGCGCCTTTCCCGGAGACTTCTTGGCCTTCATCCTCAGTTTCCGGTTGATCGACCTGCTCCGCACCGTCGTCGTCGAGCCAGTCCACCTTCGAGTCCGCACTCCGACTCCTCTCCTGATTCATCGAATCCCCCTTCTCCTTCCGGTTCTCCCCCTCCGACTCCTTTTACCTTCACCATGTCCGGATCAGGGCCTAATGCTAGCGGTTCTCCCGGCCCCAATGCCGGCCCTACTTCTAGCGAAACCGTCACAACCACTACTCCGGCCACCCCTGTGCTGCCGTACATTGCAGGCCTCAGCCTCCCCGATTTCCATCAGTTGATTAACGACCCCATTCACCATAATACTCCCTGGCCCACTATGCCTACCAAGTTACCCTCCGATATCCCTAAGTTCGAGGGCCTTAATGGCGAAGACCCAACCAATCACGTCCGGTCTTTCCACATGTGGTGTTCCTCCAACTCCATTACCGATGACTCCATCCGTCTTCGTTTGTTCCAACGCACGCTTACCGGCGAAGCTTCTAAATGGTATGTCGAATAGGCCACTTCCTCCCATACCACGTTCGAGACTCTTGCCCAAGCCTTCTTGTCGTACTTCTAGCTCCCTCTCCGATACGACACTGGCACGGAGCTCTTGACTTCATTTAAGCAATCCTCTTCCACACGCCTTTCTGCCCATGTTCAGGAATGGCGACGAAGACGGAGCTTATGTCGAGCCCCTCCCCTTGAAGATCGGGTTTACATGGACTGGTTCCTTCGCACCCTCCCGTCTCCCATCGGCAAAGATGTCGCCTCTCACTTTCCTCAATCTGAAGAAGCCGCCCTCCAAATAGCTTTAAAATATGACCTGATCTACGCTCAATCTGGTTATGTTTATACCGTTCTTCCCGACATCCCCAGGCCCGGTGGCGCTAACGCCCCGGGGGCATCTCATTCCGCCGACGGTATTGTTGGATCTCTTTCCCACCCCTCTGCTCACCCTCCTATGAGCCATGGCTTTCCTCAGGGGGGGGCCAGCACCTCTAGCACTCTGCCCCCTCCCGGCAACATGTATCTAGGATACGGCATGCCTCCTCCTTTTGCCCAACCTCCTGCTTACCTCAATGTCGCCCAACCCAACCCTTACTTTTATCCACAGCCTGGTGCGCCAGCTCCTCCCGCATATGCGCTTCCGCCTCCCTTGCCTCCTCACAACCTGCAACAGCACATACAACCCCCTCCAGGGCAAGTATTTGCACAACAGGGTGCGATTAACCCCCCTTCTTCTCAAAGAAGGCGGCGAGGCAACCAGAACCCATCGCCCCGCAACCGAGGACCCTCATCCCAATTCTCGTCCGGACCCTAACACTACAACCCTGCTACCAGGGCATTCCGCCTGTTTGGACAGCCGCTCGCACAAACAAGCCCCGTTCGTGTCAGCGGTGTTTACTAGCCACTACACTCACGATTGTCCTCTCTTACCCCAGATGCAACAGATGTGGGAGTCTCAAGCCACATTGCGCGGACAACACCCCTCCCCTCATACTCCTCCTAATGTGGCCACTACCCAGCCAGCTGTGTTCACTGAGCCTGCCCCTCACCAGGGATTCATGGCTACCAAACCCCCCGACAGCCATGTAGCCACTCCCCCATCCGTTTCTGGTTCCTCTGATTACCAGATCCTTATGATGCACTCCGATCCGTCCCCTTCCGTCGACCTTCACCTTCAAACTCGGTCTCGCCAGTACACCAAGCCCCCTGCTCAGTCTGCTCCCGAGCCCCCATCTTCAGGTTCTACAGAGCCTCTTTCGACATCCAGTGGCCCCCTACACATCCCTCAACCCAAAGTTGAGGTTCACCCAAAGATTCCAAAGGGTCCATTACGCCGAAATGCTGCTTCTGGTCGAGCCGCTCAATCGTACAGTATAGTAGATGATTTGGCACAATCCCCTGCTGCCATTTCCACACCGGGAACTCCTCCGCCGTGCCTCTCTCAAAGGAAGGCTCTCCTACCATTCGCCGTGGGCGCTCGTTGATCCCGCCGATGACCAAATGATTGTTTTCGACGCCACTCAATCGACCACCCTCCTCTTCCTCCTTCCGTTGCTTTCCAAATCCCGGGCCAAAATCCGGAACGCCACTCGTATCCCGTGTATAATTGATGAGGGGCATCCACCCGTGTGATGTCCGTCGTGCTTGGAAGCAACTCTGAATCCCCCGAGTTGGCTCTCTTCCACGATCACCCTTCGAGCGTGGATGGCCGCGTTCCCGCCCTATTGGCCCGTTTCGTAACCGTCCCATCACCTCGCCGCAAGACCGTTTGCGTTGATGTCGAAGTCATTGACGCCTCTAGACTACAACATTCTATTGGGGCGAAGCCGCACCTATGCTATGTCCGGCTGTCCCATCCGCGGTCTTCCGCAAGATGTCTTTTCCACATAATGGAAAGATAGTCACCATTGACCAGCTATCGTATCATGAGCCGCCGTCCCCATCCGCCTCCGAGACGACCATCTCTTCTGTAGCCAACAAGCAAACCGTCGATTCTTTGACCAGTGTCTCCCCCGGCGTCTATAAAGATTCCACCCCGCTTGGTACTTTTCCCTCACCTTCCCCCCCTCCCGTTACCGATCCCGCCTTGTCGAATGTTTGCATGATGCAATCGTCTCAGCCGCCCATAAATGGCCCGCCCTGCTTAGCCCGCACCCCTCCTCCCCGCCCTCCGCAACCCGCTTCTAGCCATCCATCTCAGCCAGCCGGACCTCCTCTTTCTGGCCCTCCCCCTACAGCTGGCACCCCCGAACCTCTTTATCCTCCAGGCTCGGTCCCCCCTGGCCCTAACCATCTTGGAGCCGTTCCTCCTGGTCATTACCCTGCTGGACAGATCCCCTTCTTGGCTCCCCCTCCCGGAGTATATTCCGTCCCCGTCATGGCCACCCTTTCTCTCCCTAACTTGACCTTGGGTATTCCGGTTTGGTACCTTGACCCCCCAGCCGCCCAAACCTTACATGGCTTTGACACCGGTTCAACCGGTCCCCCTCGCTTCCTCCATAGCCAACGTGCCCCCAGCACCTCCACAGGACCCTTCTCCTGTTGAGTCGGCTCCCGGGAAGAAAGGAAAAGCCCGCAAGGGGGCAACCAAAGACCAAACCACCACAACCACCTCGGCCCCTCCCCCACCCTCGAAGCCTTGTGCCTTATGTGATATCATCGGTCATGCCACCCATGCTTGTCCCGAGTTACCCCGTATTCGCCCCATGGTAAAAGTCGCGTTCCCCGACACTACGGTCCCTGAAACTCCCACTCCTGCTTCGACCGTCTCCAACAACCCCAAGACTCTCCGCACCAACAAGCCTTGTGCTTTGTGCAGTGTCCATGGCCACTACTCCCATCATTGTCCTCACCTGACGCATTACCGTGCCTCCCTTGAGGTGATCCGCGAGTATGAGGTTGAACAAAATCAATCCGCCTCTCCCATTCTCGCGCAGTATGCTGCAGCCCAGCCTGAGGATTCCATCGCTCCCATCCACATCCCCCCCCCTGATGTCCAGATGACGGAGTCTACAGTCACCATTCTTTACCTATCCTCCTCTGCACGACACTTGGAACCTAGCCCGACTGCCGCCTCCCCCATTGTGTCCCTTGATACTCGAGATCACTCCACTTGTGTCTCTGTTGACCTTCGCAGCCCGAGTCCTCGCCATGTTTCCGATAGTTCTCATACATCACCTTGTTTGAGTTTTGTTCATCCTGCCCTTTCCCCCCGCCATTATCGCTCGATGACTTCTGTCCCCTCACGCTGCCGTCATTTCCCTTCATCCCCTCATGTATTGTCTTGTCACACCACCTTGCGCATCCCCCCGTCCACATCCTTTATCGGTTACGCCGATGGTGCAAGTCGCTACTCCAGGAATCTTGCCTCGACAGGGTGGGCCATCTTCACCCCCTTGCATGACCTCGTTCTGTCTAACGGGGTATGCATTGGTTCTGCCACCAACAATCAGGCCGAATACGATGCAGTGCGTGGCCTACTAGCTGATGCTTTGTTGCATCGCATTCGCCATCTGCACGTTCGTTTGGATTCCTTGCTTCTTGTCATGCAATTAAATGGTGTTTATCGTGTGCATAACCCTGTGCTGTTTAGACGCTATTTACGAGTAAAAGTCTTAATACGTGCGTTTGACACCATAACTTTCAACCATGTACCCAGAGACCAGAATCACTACGTAGATAGTATTGCAAACCATGTTCTAGATTGGCATTTATCACACACAATTCATACAAGACAATAACATTAAATCAACCATCAAAAAACGATGCATATCCATAATATGTGTCGCAAACCATATATTGATGAGTCCATCTACTCTGATACACATGACATGCCCATAGCATGTTACAAACAAAAAACTGGGGGCACCATACGCCCCCCCATACATATACATACGACATGCCCATCGCATGTTACAAACAAAAACTGGGGGCACCATATGCCCCTCCATACATTCTAGGGGGCACCACCTGCCCCTACATACATCAGAAGGGGTACCATATGCCCCTAATCACTATCTGGAGGCTCCCGGGCCAATGGCTCTGCCCCGGCAACATGTAGATCCCGCATAGTTTGACCGGCCATCGCCATGCGCCGCATGATACCTCGCCACTCCGAGGGGAGACCAACACATGGCTCTATGTACTGGTCGTCTAAATCCTGCCACCCGCGCTCTAATACTCCGGTCAACAGCTGCTCACATCTACGGCGGATGTCCTCCAGTAGGGCGGCTGCACCATCATTTTGCGCTGCTCTCGATCCACTCGGACCCGTAGCTCCAGACGCTGCCGGTCGTCCCATATATCCGGCCGGTTTTACCGGTGCTATATCTGCATACCAAAAGTCCCTGAATCAGTATCAGTATTTACTATTCAAAAACTTTAAACATGCCCGTATAAGAATAGCAATTTGTCACTTACCATCGGGCCCCCAAACTCGCCCAGCCGGAAGTGGCAGATCCGGATCCCCACAGTAGCTCATCCCACTATAAGGGTAGTCGTCTATGTACAACGGCATCTGATCCCAATGGGCAAAGAACTCCGGTCGAAATGTTCGCCCGACCGCCCCTCCTCCTCCTTTGCAGAGTAGTCGTCCCCAACGACGCATCCTGGGCTCTCTCGGGCCCCCATCTGGAAGATGCACACGAGGCCTCAAGGTCAGGATCTTCTCAAAGAAGAAGGTGCACAACAAAGTCCCATATGAGCAATCATGATTCACCTGCCGCTTGCATAGCGACAATTGTCGCTTTAGCGACACCAACATCATTTGGGCCCACCCAAAGTAGGTCCCACTCAACACACTCTCCACTATCATCATCTGCCCACCGGTGATGTGATGGAACGCCTGGGTGCCTAGGATTCGCAGCACAGCTGCGGCCACTGCACGGGTTTCTAGCCTCTCTAGATCCCCGATCGATATCCGAGTCCCCTTGACTTGGAAACCCGGTCGACAATGGCGTTCCACAAACTCCATGATATGCCGACCCCGCGGCAATACTGGCTGCGTGTCTCCCACTATCCCCAATGGTGGGAGGCCGGTCAGGAAGTACACATCCTGGACCGTCAGTTCGATCCTGTGCCCCTGCACTACAAATATCTCCTGATCTGGATCCCAGTAACTGATAATCCGGGCCAGTAATGGTTCCCCTGCTCTCATCAATGGGTTCTCCACAAACTTGAGAACCCCAAATCTGGCCAATACACGACGGACGCCCTGATCCGCCTGGATCTCTGCCCGAAGTGTTCCCAGATCCCTCTCTCTCCAGTTGACTCGTAACTCTGCCATACCTGCACAAACACATTCTTTTTTTCAGGGTACAGATCGGGCAAACCATAACCACACACAAAAACCCAACTCCCAGCCATCAAACAGCACCAAGCCCCCCTCCCCTCCCAGGTCGCAGTTTTCTGCCCATTTCTGGACCAGGTCGCACTTTTTGCCCTCAAACCTGCGTCCTGGGTCGCACTTTTTGCCCCAAAAAGTGCAACCCGGCCGTAGAGAGGAGGGAGGGGCTGTTTCTGGGGTGTTGGGCCCTAAACTGCAAATCTAATCCATCAAAATGCAAGAGCAAGGTTCGGCCTCTTACCTCCAACTGACAGATCTCGAATCCAACGGTCGGTTTGTCCGCTATGTTCGCCGCAAGATTTAGGGCCTTCTCTCCTCTCCACATTCACCACAGCAACAATAGCAAATGAATGATTTTGGAGGAAAAACCGCCTCATTAAAAGAGAACCCCTGTTTCTTCTTTCGACTGCTGCGACCACACCGTAGCCCCGTTCGACGAACCGTCAGCACCGCTGGATAGATCTCACCGAGCTCTCAAATGGGTTTTACTTAGTTTTTGATGATTTGATACTTCACTCGGACACATTTTTTCCACGAAGGGTCACTTCACCACTCCTTAAAATCGAATCTCCTCACTTACAACACTTGTACTTGGGGCACCATATCGCCCCCTTACTTGTCCACGTTCGTGTTGATTTTCGTCATGAGTGCCCACCTTGTACTCATGCTTCTATGACCCCCCATTGGGGCCTTTACTGCGTGGCAGCACTATCTAGTCGCCCTTGCTTAGAGCATCCGAGTTGAGTCATCCTTGCATTCATGGAGTCTATCCTGCATCCTTTTACACCCTACTATAGCCCTCCATTCCTTTTTGCTTGGTTCCTCTCTTGTGTCGCATCTCATGACATTCATCCCCACTGTCCCCTGTCCCCTTCGATATTGTGTCAGTCGCTGCCATGTCATTCATGCTCTTTATGCTCTAACAAGGGAAGTCGTCCATTCGCCACCCCATCCTTCCCATTTCCACCATCATAATTAGTGTCAGTCTGTCCGTCGCTCTATTGCTCTTCTCTCGTGCCTTAGTTGAGGATCTCTCATTGCCTCACCTACGGCGGACCTCCTTCTGTCGACCTCAGCACATTTATTCCAGAAGCAAGGTCTAGAGGGCGGTGTACCTTGGTTCCAGCTTTCACCTTTGTTCGCTGCCTCGGATCAGGCAGGGGGATCTCTCACCTCCCTTTGACTTGATTGCTTCTCCAGCTCCTTTCAGCATGATCGAGATTCGTATACTGGACAGTCCAGTGACCCAGCAGCAGCTCTTGATGATTCCCGGGCGTGTGTGAGATGTCTCAGTCCTCATGAGGGGGTGGCCCTGCAGGTAGCCCCCCACATGCCCGGATGACCTCTTCATTGCAGCCTTTGATGCCGCTCCAGATTTTGATGATGTTGGCCTTAGCCACTTGCAGCACCTCTATGATTTGCATGTATCAGTCAGATTTTGTGAGCCCTTCCCCATTTACAGGAGGCATTTGGGTTGTATTTATCTCATGTACTCAGATATTATTGTACTAGTGTACTCAGATGATATTGTACTAGTCCTGGCTGTTATCCCAGGCACAGCATGTATGTGAGACTATTCATTGTGTTTTTATCTGGCTCTTGATTATGCCATTATGGCCTTCCCCATATATGCAGCCACATTTACTGGTGCAGCAACATGTTTTTGTGTGGAGCAGTGTGCCTCCCCCCCGCCTTCGCCTGAGTTTCCCTCCTCATAACAGAGACATGCACTGCAGCGTTCATCTCCTATGCCTAGTCCTTGACACTTCCATTACCTGCCTCTCTCGGCATTTTTCTACTTTGGTGTCTGTAGACTCTTCTTTACAGCGTTTTTCCAGTAACTGATTTGCCTTGGCTTGCTCGCATTGGAGGCAATCTGTACCTCATTTTGGTTATCTATTTTCACATCATTAGAGCAATTAGTACCTCGTTGTAATTGAGTTTTACCCCAAGTAAAACTGCTTTCACTATGATTAATTAGGAAACCCCAAAAGGAATAATTAATTAAACCATAATTTAATTATTATTCCCAGTCATGTTTAACCCAAAAACAAAGAAATTAATGAGATAAACCCATAGTTATCTTATTATTTTCTAGGAATAATTATTTAATAAAATTCCTTGTTAAATATGACCAAATCAACAACCATTAATCAAATAAATCATTATTTATTTGATTATATCCCAACCACTTCCTTAAAAAGATAAATAAATCATTTATTTATTTATTTTTCACTAATCAAGGGATTTGACCCAAGTCAAACACCCTTTCCCTCAAACAAATAATAATAAAATATTCCATAGAGGTGGATCTAGATTTGGTTAACATTATTTTAATCATGCACCAAGATCTAGAATGACCCAATATTTTGTTATAAATAGGAGGTTTTTCCCCTTCATTCTTCACCTTTTGTTGCATACTAGATCACTCTGGATCTATACACTCGGTCTCATTTTCTGCCATTGTTGCTCCCATTGAGCTCTACCTTCTACATTAGGTTTTCTACATCTACAAGAGAGAGAAAGCTTAGATCTGAAGTGCTGAGGACTACAAAGAACCCATCCCATTGAGGAGATCTGGATACACCTTCGTGTTTCCTCCCAGGTGCCCTGTAATATAAAAATTCATTCAAAAATCGTGTTCTTGCCTTGTCTGTTGGATGCATGGAGCAAACTCTTTACTTTACTGCTTAATGTATTTCTATTTATAGATCTGTTTGTTGCAGCGCTTTAACTACTAATTGCAGATCTGAAGATGTTTTGCAGCCATTATTGTTGTTAGGGCTATTAGTTATGCGTAGCTAAAGTGGTTCTTTTTCGTACACTTCGACGAAGAATTCATACTAACACAAGCTGTTGGGGACAATCCAATATTGTTATGAGGGATCATATTTACTATTTAATTTCTCCTCTTTTTGATTATAAAAGAAGAGCATGTATTATGTATTGAGGGGATGATTATGGAATTTCTTTTGTAACTCTGTAATTTCTTAACTCTCGTGATCAGAGAGCGACTGCTGTAAAAATGATTTATGCCTGATTATTACAAGAGTTCATTGCCATTTAATTTCTTAACTCTGGAGTAAAGCCCAACGGCGTTTCACTGGTGGCTACGGGCCTGGTCCTGGTGGATCGATCCACTGTTTGTATCTCTATCTTTTCATTATTGTTGTGATATAGTTCATGTTTACGTTTATCACAGTTTGGAAGTTAACCGGTTTGATTTTTAATTGCTTATGGATATTGGCATGTTACATTGATGAATCACATCACTGTTCCATTCTAACAAGAATCCTCATGCCTGTATCATTTATCTTGTTATGCTTTAACAACGCTTTGTTGTTCAGCATTTGATTCCATTTGTTGTTCCGTTCTGATTGCTGTTCAATTATCTTAATTACATATTGTTGTTCAACAGGATTTGTTGTTTCATAGAATTTTCTATTAGATTCATTAGTTAGTATTTGCTGTTCATTTCCAATTCATTAGTTTACAGATTGCAAAGAGTTTGGTTTTAAAGAGTTTTCCTAGTTTACTTTCAATAGCAGCTATTAGGAATATGTAATTTTAGCAGATTGGTGAGACTAAAACTATAGAAGAAACATTATTTCAACCACTTTGGGATTCTAGGATCTAGCCCTCCTGAATCCGGAGAGGGATCTCTCCAATAAGTGCAAAGATGGATTTGTCTTTGAAGTTCGGGGTAATGATATTAGGCTAGTTATGAAGGCCAAGGGTTTGTTTTGTTTTTTGGATGGTTGAGCATGATTACTATTTGAGGTGGAAAGTTCTAACTGTAAAGAGTTCCAAAGGTGAGAAGTTGCAAGCAATCAAAATAAGCCTTGGCCAGGAAGATAGAAAATTGCAGGTTTTAGTCCATTGGGCTATGGATTCATAATAGGGTTTAATTCGAACAGCAAGAGGTAAGAATGGTCCATGGGGCAAGTCATCTATGTCTAAGGATCTCTCTAAAGATTTATTTATGGAATGAAATGATACAACAAGAAGGAAAATTAAATAGATGCATAACAAAGAGCAGCCCAGGATCTGGTAAGTACTTTTAAACTAGCCAGCCTTTGATACAATTTCAATAGAAAACATTTTAAAACAAAGGGAAACTTGAAAAGAAACTGTTGGAGTAGAAACTAGTGGGTCGGGCTCACCACAAATCCTCTCCTAGCTCTGCTTTACTTGGTTACTTTCAAGACAAACACAAAGATGACACAGAATGACCTAAGATCTGGTAAGTACTTCTAAACTAGCCAGCTTTTAACACATTCCAAGGGAAACATCCAGACAACCTTTGGGGATAAAACTAGGACCAAGGCACACCATATCTTCCATAGTTCATCTCTACTTAACTAATACTGAACATAACATTCAAGAATAATATTCAGCTAAGGAAATAATATGAGGGAATGCCAACATTCCTATGCTTAAACTGAATTAAATCATTCCCAAATAACACAGATTAGAAGAAAACATTTAGATAAAGATTTTCAGTCAGAGAAGGTTACTGATATACAGTAGGTCCTAACTCTATGCATGTTGTGCTTTATAATAGAAGATGAAACACAGTGAAAACAGAAATAGAATGACAAAATACAATGAGAAAAAAAACATCACCATCAACATAGACCAGGATCCCATAAATCAGCTTGTATTGATGCTCAAAACCAGTTACAGCCTTAAGTCCAATATTTTAGTTTAACAATCATCCACACTATTGGGGATCCCATGTTTTGGCCAGGTTGGCAAGACGAAAAGATGAGACAACATCGAACCACTTTCAGACCTTAGGATCTAGCCTTCCTAGGTCCAGAGAGGGATCTCTCTATATGAGGCAAAGGGTATGTCTTTGAGGCTCTAAGTTATGATTTTAGGCTAGTTATAGGCTCAGGGTTGTCTATTTGATTGTTTGTGTTTGGTTGTTGGGAATCAAGAAAGGAAGGTCCAATATAATACAAGGATGATCATAGAGGGAATTAGGCTAAGATAGATAACTCAGGGAGCATCAAGGCCATTGGGAAATGGAGTCAAGAAAGGATTTACTTGTGTTCAATGTGCAAGCTTTCAGTTGGGCTAGTCATCAAGAGCATTTGGATCTTAAAGATGATATTTGGAATGGGACATTAAGGACTAAAAATGAAAGGAGGAGAACCATCCAATTTTGTCTATAGATCAGGCCAGAGGTCATTTAAATCTAGACCTACTTGGAAAAAATCAGAGGCAATACAAGGGATCTTGGAAATGCTTAATTGAGATGGGAAGATCCTAGTGAGGAAGAGACAAAGTTCTAAACCTTCCAGTGTTCTCAAATCATTCAACTAAATCCTAACAAGAACATCTAAACATAGATTTCATTAATTCATACATCAGAGAGCAGGAAATAACATCCACTACACTGGTTAAATCAATTGAAATCAATATTCAGATACACATGTAAGCAGAAAACATAAAAGGCTAGGAGAGCAGCAACATAAGGTACCTATCAAGGGTAAATCTTATGCCAAACTTCTGATGCGAGCTAGTAGAAATGGAATGAAATGAAATCAAACACAGAGATAGTAAAACATCACCAGCTGCTTTAGATCAGGATCCAAAGAAACATGCTTGTCATATTAAAAACAACACCAATCAGGTACATCATTGCCCACAGCTTGAACATTCAGTCTGAATACATCAAATCTCAGCCTATCTTACAACATTACACAGAGAACTTGTCTCAAGAGAAAAATTCTTGCATTTCTCTGATATCTCATCAACAACCTTTACAATAATTTCCTTCTGTGCTTTATAGCAGAGGATGAACAGAAGATCGACTGAAGGGGTAGGTGAACAATTAAATGTAACATTAAACAAAAAAATGAATGCAGGGCCGAAACCCATTCTGTTTGACTGCTGCGTATTTAATCTCTGTCACCTCCCTTGTGAAAGAGTGATCTTATCCGGATATGATCTTGACATCTTTTGGCCGTAGTACTCCTGGTGCTTTGAACAAAAATAAAATAAACTACTGAGAAGTCTATCATATAAATGCTCTGGCGGTTTTGAACTGCTGTTAGGGTGGAAATTCCTTCAGGGACATTGTGCATAATAAAAGTTGTATGGGAGCCCTGTACTTGTTGAAGAAAAACATTCTGCTGATGAATAAACCCTGATGTTACCTTTTACTTGTGCTCAAGATCCTCTTATCGATCCTCGGGGTCTTCAAACTGATGCTTTGCCTTCTAAACCACTAATTTAAGGCTCAGGATCTTCATAAGCATGCCTCAATCTCCTTTGCTTTGTACTGAACCACTTTGCCGCTCCATTTTTGCTTCTAACAGGTTAGCTCGGGCTTTTAATGATGCTGGAAGGTTTGCAGTGTTGAACTCTGGCCTTCTTTAATGCAAGATCTATCTTCACCTTCCCGGGTCGTTCTTTTTATAAATTCTGCCTCCGTATATGATCTTCTTAGATTTCACTGTCACTGTAACAGAGGCGTGCATCATGGTGGTTTTTTGCTTCTTTGAAACCCTGCAAAACACGAAAACAGTGAAGAAACAATGGATGGGGTGGCGGATGATGTGGAGGTGGAGAAAGGCAGTGCAGATGGTGACATGGCGGAGAAAATGCAGGGGAACAATGGAAATTTGCTTTGGTGGAGGTGGCGGTCTGTAGAGTGAAAAAACATTAAAAAACACAAAACGAACCAATTATATGCAATGGAAAGGGAGTATGTATAGAGGATGCACGTGGAGATGACGTGGCGGGACGGGGAGACAGTGGAAAAGTCAGCGGCAGGCGAACAAATCTAGACCATTGATCGTGGCGGAGATCAACGGTGGAGGACGACGGACGGCGGGCCATAACATGGGTTATCGTGTGTGCAACTTCGAGAGACGATAACCGTCGGATGGGGGCTGACAGATCGGACGGGTATTACACATATCGCTCTGTGGCTTGGTCCGAAGGATAATGCACGATGGGATGGCGGTTTTGCCGTCATACAGGGGACACGCGGCGCGCGATGAGTGGAATCGCTGGGCATTGGATAAAAACCACCTGCCGCGCATAAGCAGTGCGATGGAAACCAGCGGTTTTGACATAGTGCGCTGCGGGGTCCACTAGGCAGAATAGGCTTTGCACTGTCGATCTGTCGGGAAAATGAACGGTGGAGACGCGACGATGGGTGGTGAACGGGGAAATCGACGGAGGCTGCAAGGGCAGCGATCGCCGTCTGTTCTGTGCAGATCGATGGCTATAATTGTGCCCGGTGAAACACTGGGCAAGCGCCTTTGGGGCTAGCGCTTCGGTCACGGCGCTAGGTTATATGGGGAGAAAAGGTTCCAAGGGGTTAATGGAAAGGGGGATCAGGCCTATTATAAGGTCGGAAGTGGGTTTTAACCCATTTTCAATGTATTTTGAGGCCCAAAGGGGAACGATAGGGAAACGGAGGGGGAATTTGGGGAAACAAAGGGTGTAGGGAATTTAAAAGGGGAAAGGAGGGACTTGGTCAAAGGGGAAAGGAGGTAAAAATGTGGTGTTTTGCAGGATTATGAGGGGTAATGTTGGTCTTTTAGGAGCAGCATTATAACCAGTGAGGCTTTAGATGGGAAATCAGCAGAGGGGACTTGTGTAAGGCAAAGCACAGAGAGACTTCAAGGATGATGTGTCTTCAAGGGAGATGCATTCCTTGAAGGTCTCCAAAATGACATAGCCCCCGGCTTGCTTGTCAAGAATTTCATAGGGGGATAACACACACATCTCAGCCTAACTTATCTATCACAAGCAGAGCTCCAAGGGCCAATGAACACTATTTAAAATCATAAGTTTAAGCTCAAATGTATTTCAAAGTTCTGCAACCAATAGTTGCTCATCTTCTACAGAGGTATTTGTAGAAGAATGAGGAGGTGAAATCTGAAAAAAGATCTCCCAAGGCAATTAATGCAGAGTAATGACTCCTCAGTCTATGAGGGGCTCGATGGAGAAGTTTTACAGGTTTTTCACTGTATTAATTGATCTACATTTATGAATTAATCTCGGTGGGAGCCTTTGTTGAATTTTAGGCTCTGTTTTATGTTAAAGTAACTCTGTCGATATTTGTTGCATTAAGTTCCTGTGGCAGAATTAATTCTTCGGCTGCGTTGAGGCAAATATCTGATTTTGAACAATAACTTCAACCTCTGTTTGAATGCTTTGAGGCATAGTTGGTGCTTATGGTAACTGGGAGGAATCAATTTTCCTTAGATGTGGTGGTGGAGGCCTTTCTGTTTGATAGATATTTTGGTTTACCCTTAATTGTGTTTTAATTCTGGGGATTAAGCTTTTGATAATCATTCTTAGCCGTAATCCCCACAAATCTATCTTCAATCTTCCATTCTGCCGTGTTCTGGCTTCAACACTGATACTCTTTTAATTGTGATTTAAAATCACAGTGTCTTGTCGATGTATAGGCTACACAAGGCTGATATGGCATCAATGCCCATGAAGCGTTGATGAAACGTGTTTCCAGACCCTTTATATCTCTTTCCCTTTGATAAACGAAAGTTCAGAGGATCGTCACCCTCGGCTTTCATTTTTCTTTGATTATAATGAGAAAACATTTGAAACCTGCAAAATACAAACAATATTTAAGAAATCCTGCGTTTTTGGGTTTTACTTCTACAGAGGGTGAGGAGAGGAGCATAGCCATTGGATGGCAGCATCCAACGGTGGAGATCAGCCAGGAGAAAACCAAAGGAGAGGGGAGGGAAGAATAAGATGGAATGATCTGGGACCATTCGATCTGGACTCGTGGATGATCCAGATCCAATCAGAGGATCTCAATCAGGGGAAAAACTTAAATGGCGCCGATGTACAGGGAAACGCCGATGCGATTAAGCACTAGCCGTCGATCTGCAGATCAGATCGACGGCGGAGAGTGAATCAGAGGGGTTAAAAGGGTAGAGGAAGGGTTAATAATCAGAGTGATTTCTGTTTCGTTAGATGAGATCAAACGGATGGTCCGGATGTAATCAGAGACATTCAATCGGTCGGGGAAAGAAATGGCACAACGCTAAAAAATCGCGATGTGATTGAGCTGTTGGGGTTCCTATGTTTTGGTAGATTTGGAAATACTAAAAGATAAGAAAAAATCAAACCACATTGGGGCCCTAGGATCTAGCCCTCCTGGACCCGAAGAGGGATCTCTCCAATAAAAAAAAGAATGATATATCTTTGAAAGTCCAAATGAGATGTTAGGCTAGTTATGAAGCACAAAAGGGGTTTAAAATGATTTGGTTGGTTAGTTGCTGGGTTGGTCATGATATCATAGACTGAGAAAGTAATGGGAGAAAAGGAACAAAGCAGCAGGATGTTTTGGCAAAGAGGATGGGTCAAGAAAGTGCCATCCATTGGGCTATGGAGTCATGAAATGGAATTACTTGCAACAACTAGCCCAGGCTTTCAGAGGGCAAGGCATCTATACTAAAGGATATTTTTAGATAGATGGTGGGATGGAACATTAAGGATTGAAAGTGAAAGAAGGAAAGCAACCCAATTTCTATCTATAGATCAGGTCAGAGGTCATTTAACTGCAGACCTACTTGGACATACTCATAGGCAACTCTCAAAGGAGGAAATAAAGGGGAAACTTATAGATCGGACCAGAGGTCATTTAACTCCAGGTCAGCTTTAGCATGCTCCAAGGGAAAATAAAGATAAGTTTGACAGAGCCAGGGTCTATAGATCAGAGAAGGACTTTGAACCCTCAATGCTTTGACACCAGCAAGAAACATCCAAGCAGCAAACCACGAATTCATACATCAGCTAGCAGCATATGGAACCACTACACTGGTTAAATCAACTGAATTTACTCTTAGATTTACTATCAGTAGAAAACATTAAAGGCAAGGAGAGCAGAAACATAGGGTACCTAACAAGGGTAAATCCTATGCTATATTTCTGATGCAAGCTAGGAGACCAATGAACAACATGAAAGTGTAACAAAACAATAAGACAAGAGAAACATCACCCGTAGTAATAGACCAGGATCCAAAGAAATGTGCTTGATTAATTTATGCAAAACCAGTCACATACACTGAGCTCAATGGCTGTTACAGTCCAGAATTTCTCCTCCCAGCCTAATACATAACAACTACTCTGCTAATCCCTCCCAAGACTGTTCTAACTATCAAACTGAATCCCTCTAACAGCGATCAGCAACAACCAAACAACAACCATTATAATTTGTTCTTAGGAATTATTATAGGAGAAAATAATAATAATAGTAGGTGATATTCATTAAATGGATCTCATTAAGACAGAGTGGAGAAAGAGTTTATTCCCACTCTGCTTAATAGAAAATTTGAATCGCTGTAAGTACTTTGGTATGGTCTAGGAGACTCTGTCAGGTTGAGATTGACCTCTGATGTTTCTTTGGAGTCTTTCTGGCTGTAAGGCCCTCTGTTTTGTCCTTTGAAGCAAGTAAGGTGACTGAAAAGGTCTTCAGGTCTCCATGCTTCCATAAATGCAGTCCTGACATTCTTTAAGAAGCTTCTGTCAGAGAAATTAACTGTTTTGGGCTTGAGGAGGCATGGAAACTGTTGCAGGAAGGTGTCCTATTGGAGAACCGATGCTTTGCTAATGCATATGCAGATATGACTCATCGCTGTCCTGGTATTCAAACTGTGCCTCAATCCTTTGAACATGGGATTAGCACATTAAATTTTTAATTACAGGCTTGAATCCCTCAAATCCGTCTCTGATGCTTCACTTAGCTGCTGTAATGGCCTCTCTGTGATCCCTGCACGATGAATTAAATCAATTATAAAAACCGGGGATGGTGACGGAAGATTTGCTGTGGAGACCAGAGAAATGGTGGTGGAGCAGCGGAGCACAGTGGAAATAATGAAGAGTGGCAGAGAAATGAGCACATAGTGTAAAAACCCAAAGAGTAACGTTTGGGCGAATTACAAAGGAAAACACGGAAAAGCAATGGAGCGGAGCCTTTGGATGTGGGACCCAGCGTGGTTGGAGGGCGATTCATTTGAGACCGTTGGATCTCAGAAGGAGATCGATGGAGGAGGTTAAGTGATGGAGCCATGTGATAACCCGATGTGGAAAAATGAATGGATGCGATATGCGACGTGGGTCGTCGATCTGGATCGAACGGACGGTTGAGATTGGATCGGAGAATCGCAATCAAAAGGGCAGAGGGTGGCATCGTTTGGAAATTGCGATTGCGATTGGAGCGATTCAATGCCAACTGTTAGATCACGAAAGGGATCAATAGCGTAGATTAAATTGGCGGGGGGGAGAGAAGGGCCAAAGGAGCGGAGCGGGAGAAAACTGGACCGTTGGATCAAAAGGAATGAACGGTCAGGATCGGATCAGAGGGTTGCAACCGCAAGGCGTAGAGGGGGGTGCGATGCGATATTTGTGATTGCGATGGAGCGATTAAGTGCCAGCCATCGGATCTAGTGGGAGATTGATGGTTCAAACATAATCAAAAGGATGAAAGGGGAAGGGAGACGAGCGTGCAGCGATTAGCGCTGGGCCGTCGGATCCAATGGAATGGACGGCAGAGATTGTAATCGGGGGATCGCAATCGGAGGGAGCAAAGGGGTGGCACAACGAAAGTTGTGATTGCGATTGGAAACGGGCGTGCGATTAGCACCGGGCCGTCCGATCAGAGTGATAGATCAACGGTGGAGATTGCGGTGGAGGTCTTATAGACCATATTACAATCGCATCAGAAAATTTTCGTATAACGCGGAAATGCGCTCCGCTCCATGTTTGCGATCGCAATTAGTGCCCAAGGTTTAAACGCTTGGTCTCGGGCGTGGGCATATGGGGAGTGGTTTGAGGGGCGCTTAGCCAAAAGGGGCTTAGGCCTATTATAAGGTAGAAAGTGGGTTTTTTGCCTCTTTTAATGCAATTTGAGGTTGGGAAAGGGTAACGGTAGGGGGAAAAGGGGGAAATCGGGCCAAACAAGGGGAACTTGTAGGATTTAAGGGGAATTTTGGGAGGATTTCAAAGGGTAAGAAGGGAATTAGAAGGGGAGACAAGGGAATGGAAACATAGGTTTAGAAGGGGTGATATAAAGGAAAAAAGGAGGCCCTTTAGGCATTTCTTCATAAACAGAGAGGATTTAAAATTGGAAACAACAATGGGGATTTATCAAAGGACAAGGGCATAAGGAGGCTTCAAGGATGATGTGTTTTCAGAGGGAAATGCATTCCTTGAAGGTTCAAAAACATTTTAGCCCCCTGTTTGCTTGTCAAAAAATTTATAGGGGGCTAACATGAGTGATGACCTTTTATCTGAGGATTAGATCAACGGTGGGTAATTAATCGGAGGGATGGCCGATAGGAGGGGACAAACAAATGTACTGATCGAAAAATGCGATGCAATTTGAGCGATCGGGGATTGATTTTAAAGCAAACAGGTGGAAACCATTTATAACGTATGAAAACTCAAAAATTTAATAACAAAAAGGTTTTGGTGGTGGAATATATATATATGAAAAGGCTGGCGCCCGACTGTGGGGCCTTTAGTCTTTGTGAAATACAACATGCCCGGGGCGTTATAACAAAAGGCCAATCGCAATCAGAGCCTTGGCTCAGGCATTTCAATCAACCCATTGGAATTTTGCGATGCAATAAGCGCTGAAAAGGGTTAGCGTTTGGTTCCAGCCCCAAAGCGTATGGTGGGGAAGTGGTTAGGACTTAGCCCAAGGGGGCTTAAGTCCATAGTAATAAAAACTTGTTTTTTATGAAAATTTTCAGAGTTTTCAATGAATTTGGGGGTTTCGGTATAGTTTAAAAATGAGTTTTAAACTATATAAAGAGGATTTTCACGAATGGGAGAAGGGAAACCATGAAAAGTAGAGGAATTTTATGGAGGAAAAAGGAGAGCAAATGAAGGTTAGTTTTGAGTGGAGGAAGGGGAAAAATGATGATTTTGCAGTAGTCTTTTCTTATGAAATCAGTAGAATTTCTGAGTATAAAAAGGGAACAACAATGAAGATTTGGACAGAGGCATGAGGCATGAGGCCTTCAAGAGTCTTCAAGAGCCAACACTTTTTAGTGATAAAATTTGTTCCTTGAAGGCTCCAAAAGTATTAGCCACCTTTTGTTATAAAAAATTTTATAGGTGGCTAACAGTGGCTCCACTTGGGGATGGTGCCTTCTTGAAGGCATCAAGAACTTCAGACTTGCATTCTCTGGGAGGCTAACCTGTGCCACATCCATTATTCTCTGGGAGGCTGACCTGTGCCTCATCCATTGGTCTACCCTTACTTTTTTGGGATGATATTGCTCTAAAAACATATTAGCAGCCATAAAAACAATGGATCTTTCATCAACAAGCTTTATACCTACCCAATCCTATTGATATAACATTTTTTCTTCATTAGAGTGCACTTGGATTGGAAAACTCTTTTACAACATTTTATTCTTTTGAAATCAGGAAGACTAATCTATTTCTACTTCTTATTTCTCCATGGACTCAGATTAAGCAGTTGAGTCCATATGATTCTCTACCTAATCTACTGTCTGTTGGGATTAAATTGTCCAACAGACTTTATCCTCTAAATTCTACAATAGAAATTGAAAAGCATACAAGTCAGGATTAAATAGTCTAACTTGATGCTGGTCTATGGCATAAGGACAAATTGGACATAGAAATTATTTTGCACAAAATTTAAAAACAAAAATGGAAGGCTTGAGATCTGAATTTTCGAAGCAACTCCTTCATTTTTTCTGCAGCTCTGTTGTGACTCTTACTTGAGCTATCTTTACTTTGTTAACTGGTTCATATTTTGAGCATGTTTGAACCCTTAATTTCTATCCTAAACTATCTATTGATAAGCCAAGATTAAACAGTTTGGCAAATCGAATTCACTATCCTATCAACAGAAAATTTAAAGCTAATTAGCCAAGATTAGAAAATTTGACTAATTAGAAGTGTGTTTTCCCAGGAGTGGCATTTAAGCTTGCACACTTTTAGATTTGTTTCTCTTTTTTGGTATGGGGCTATACCTTTTTTGTTTTCACAGTCTACCCTCTTTTCTTTCTTTTATTTATTTTTGTATTTTTGATTTTTTATAACTTTAAATGCAATGGTGGATGATATATTTATAATGGAAAAAAAGATAGAAAGGCTTCAAACTCATGACATGGATCAAGAGAAGTAATGCTTAAGCATCCTGTCATTGACAGGACCCCCAAACAATTTTGTTCCATTCAACTCCCATAAGAGGAATGCATTGTTACCAGGAGCTGAATGAATAGAGTAAGGGCCAAGCCATAAGTTATCAAATTTCCCATGCTTTCCCTTGTCTTCCCTCCTTGAGTCCCACTTTAAAACTTTGTCCCCAATCTTGAAATTGCTGGCCTTTGTTTTTCGGTCAAAAAGCTTTTTAATGTTGATCTGTTTTTGCAATTCTTTGTTATAAACTTCCTCTCTAGTTTGGTGATCATGAATTGTCTGGTTTACTCTTCTAATCATGTCATTTTCTTCAACATGCAACTCTTGAATCAAATTCATTACTGGTACACCAAGGCTATTTGGAAAAATTGCATAAGTACCATACACAAGCTGGAAATGTGACATACTATTAGATTTCTTCAAAGTCAATCTGTCAGCCCAAAGTGCATGGACCAACTTTGTGTGCCAAGACTTTTTGTTGTCCTCCAACAGTTTCTTGATTATGTTCACTAAACTCTTGTTTGAAGATTCTGTAAGTCCATTACCTTGAGGGTAATAGGCCGTGGAATGCCCCAATGTTATCTGATATCTGTGACAGAATTCGACCATCTTCTTTGATCCAAATGCTGTTGCATTATCAGTGATGATCTTGGTAGGATATCCAAATCTGGAGAGAATGTTAGTCTCAATGAATTTTATAATAATAAAGTCATTGCCTTGCCTACAAGGAATGGATTCTATCCATTTAGTGAAGTAGTCTGTGGCAGTGAGAATCCATCTATGCTGGGTAGAAGATGGTGGATGGATTTCTCCTATAAATTCAAGTCCCCACTGTTGAAATGCGGCTTCAACAGTGATTGGATGCAGAGGCAAGGGTAGCAGCTTTCTTTTGCCTTCAAAACGTTGACATTTATGACTAACAATGATCATCTTGTGTATATCAGGAAAAAGAGTAGGCCAATAGAAGCCAGCCCTCAAAATTTTGTTGGCTGTTGTCTTCCAGTATAAATGACCTCCACACTCTCCTTCATGGAACTCATGCTTAACCTTCTCTGCATCAAACTCAGGAAAACATTTAAGCAATAGACCACTTGCATTTTTCTTGTAAAGACCTTTATCTATAATGCAATAGTTTACAACTTTTAACTTTAGGAATATTTCCTTTGTCTTTGTCAAACCAGGAGGTGTATTCAAATTAAGCAAAACATAAATAATATTAGCATACCAAGGAGAATTCATAAAATGGTTTTCAACAATAGGAGTTGAGAATCCTTCTTGGTCATCCAAAGCATCAATCATATTACTATCAAGAAATTCAAAATTGGATTCAGCCATTAATCTAGCTAGACCTTGGACTTTGATGAGCTTAGTGGGTTTTATCTCTAGATCATATTCAAGAATAACAACAATCCACTTACCTCTCTTACCATCTGGGTCCTGTGTTAGAATGTATTTAACAATTGAGTTTGGGACAAAGGCAATGATGTGGGAGTGAAGGATGTACACTCTGAAGTCTTTCAAAGCTTTAACCAAAGCAAAAGCTTTCTTCTCCATAATTTTGTACTTTAGAGGGGCATCCCTTAATGCCTTGATAAAGAATGCAATAGGCTGCTCTTGTCCTTGTGGATTTTTCTGTAAAAGGACAACAACTATGGTACGTTCTGATGCAAATGAAAAAATATAAGAATCCTTTGAAAAATCAGGACTTATTAGAACCGGTGTTTTAGTTAACGCTTGTTTCACCATCTCAAAGGACTTCTTTGCTTCCACGGTCCATTTTACCCCTTGCTCATTCTTCAACATGTTTGTGATATTCTTAAGAAGCTCAGCTAAGTTGGGGATGAACCTTCTCAAAAAGTTAATCTTTCCAATGAAAGATTGCAACTCTTTGATGTTTCGAAGATGAGAGATTTGCAATATGGCCTCAATCCTCTTTGGATCTATCTTAATACCCTCTTCTGAAATAATGTGCCCAATAAGTTTACCTTCTTGGAGACCAAATAGTGTTTTCCTAGGGTTTAAAGATATCCCATACTTTTTGCATTTCTCGAAAACTTTTCTTAAATGTTTTAAATGCTCTTCATCTATTTTTGAAAACACAGTGACATCATCAAGGTATATAATGATGAAGTAGCCCAGTTCGTCCGAGAATGCTATGTCCATGGCTCTCTGAAAGGTTGCTCCAACATTCATTAGACCAAAGGGCATTTTCACATACATGAAGGCACCCCATGGTGTAGTAAAGGCTGTCTTTAACTGATCAACTGGGTGAACTAAGATCTGATTGTACCCTGAATAGCCATCCAGCAAAGAAATTATTTTTGAGCCAAATACCCTTTGTAATATGTGATCCATCTTGGGTAAAGGGTAGTTTTCTTTTAATGAAGCTTTGTTTAAGTCTCTAAAGTCTATACAAAGCCTGATCTCTCCATTTTTCTTCCTAACTGACATCGGATTAGAACCCCACTCAGAATATATAATAGGGAAAATAATACCAGCATCATACATTTTCATGATTTCCTTCTGAACCAATGGCAACTGAACAGGGTTTATTTTGCACAGTTTTTGTTTGAATGGTTTTTGGTTTTCTTTAAGGGGGATTTTGTGATGTATTATTTCAGTGTCATAGGATTTAAGATCTTTGTAACTCCACGCAAAAACATCAGAAAACTCTTTAAACAACTCTATGTATTTGAGTTTAATGTGAGCTGGTAAAGTCTTAGACAGTTTAATAATCATAGGTTTAAGTTCACTGCCTATATTTTACTCTTCCACTTCAGTCTCTACAGGTTCCAATTTTGGTTTATTTGCCACATCGTTAAAATCGAACAACTCTTCTAAAGGTGCCAGACCCTTAGGCAAACTTTCATCTTTAGAGTGCAGAGTTTCTAACTCCTCTGTTTCAAACTCTGAATTCATTTTTGTTTCATTTTCAAGTTTTCTAGATAACAGGTTTATATTAGCAAGTTTAGGAGACCTTTCTTCTTTATTAAGAAATTTTTTTCACTAGGGCAGTCGGTTTCATATTCTGAATCCAAACTTGGTAGTTCGAATTTGTTTCTGAATTGCATGAAGTCTTCTATTTGTTTGTCTCCGTCAAACACCTGCCAATATTTTTCGTTATCAGGAAAGGCTGGCCTAAATTTTATCTGAGCTGTGCAGTATTTGGTTTCATATGGCTTTAAGGATGTTCTAGTTGCAAAGGCTAAATTGTGGGCCGCAATATTTATTTTTCTTGTGACAAAAATTAATTTGGACTCCTCGAACGTTTTTAAAAGGTCCATGACATCGTTTTTGTAGGCCCTAAGTCTGGGATGATTTGCGTTATACTCCCCATTGACCTGCCTAATGACTAAATCTGAATCCCCATACACGTTGATTCTTTTGGCTCCTAACTTCTTCAACAAACGTAAGCCTAAAAGAAGGGATTCGTATTCCGCTATGTTATTCGAACACTGGAAGTTTAATCTACAGGAAATACTTTTTGTGTGGTTGCTTTCAGTGTTGCAAATCCAAACCCCTGCACCAGCATTGTTCCTAGTGCAGGATCCGTCGAAGTTCATACTCCACAGAGGAATAGTTTTAATTTTATCTGTTTGGTGAATGTCCTCTTCAACTACTGTGCTTTCTGATTGTTCTTGAGTATCAACACTCAGTTGAATTTGTTTCATTTCCTCAGATATATTATTGGGTTGAGGAATAATTTCTTGACTCTCAATTTTTAAAATCAAAAGACACCTGATGTGTAGCTCAAGACCTTTGTTTAGTTTGCTAATGTCTTTAAACGCAAAAACCTATTTTGACACTTATGTGTTGTGTTTCTCTTCCTCCCTATTGGCCATTAATTCTGTTAAAGTGACTTGTTCACTAAGTGTTTCATCATTAAGCATAATAAAAGAATCAAGGCATGTATTTACAGAATATAGAGGAGAGTTTCGTGGTCGGTCTTGACTTGTAACTGTGTATTTCATATGGGATTCCCTGTAAAGTCTTCTAGCTTGATTGAAAATAGGGATAGTCGCATAGGTCATGTCCATTTGCATAGTCCCTTGTAACTTATCCCCCCAAGATCTTGATAATAGCATTCCATACTTTGGGGGCACATTAGCTACAACAATATCCATGACTAAACACTTGGCTGGAATTTGGGCCAAGTTAACACAGAGGTCTTTGATTAATCCTAAACATTTTACCCTGCTGGAGTCAAAGGAGTAAAGATCTTTGTAAGGTCTGGTGATTTCTAGACGAAGGCTCTCCATCACATCTTTAGGAATTAAATTATGAGAAGCCCTAGAATCATGCATAGCATTGTGCAAAATTTTGTCATGAACGTTTAAACTCACATAAAAGGGAGGAACAGGTCCCTCTTGATACATACCTTCAATCTTTGGACCAAAAATAAGATCTGGTTGGTCATCATTAAGATTGACATTGTCCTCATTCTCCTTAATGTTTAAAGCCTTCAAAATTTGGGTCCTATATGTATGTTGGGCAGCTAACTCAGTCAAGGGAACAGAGATTTTGATTTTGGAAATTTCCTGCTCCAGGCTGAAAGGGATTTGACCTTTTAAAGCACTTGCCTCAGCCTTATTAACTACCATCATGTCAGCAACATGTGCTTGCTGATTTGTTCTATTTACATTTGACAAAATTGTTTTAACAAGAGGACCAGCTGAAGTGTTAGTACTGCTAAGGTTTGCACTCTGCTTTGTAACGTTTTGAGTGCCTTTCTCTCTACCTTTATCAGAATTACCAGCCACTATTTTATGCTTTTGTTTGACAATTTTAGGCTTGGTTACAGTGCTGTTTTGTGAATATTTGTCAGAGGTTTTGTCGTTGGGGGTTTGTTGACTAGTTTTGCTTCTAAGGTCATATTCTCTTTGAGGCTCCATGATGAAATTTTCCATGTCTTGATAATAATTTTTACCATCAGCTCTTTTGTCATCATAAGGTGTATAAAAACCTTGTATTCTATCATAATGAACCTCAAAGTCATCATTATCTACCCCCAAGATGTTTATATCATCCTCCTCTGTTATTTAATCAATTTACTCAACCTCACTTATATAGTTTTGATGAAAAGGAGGAGTGATCTGTTGATCATCTTCCCTAGGTCTGTTTGGAGGTTGATTCCTTCTAAAATTTTGGTTTTGGTTCTGGTTTCTATTTTGGGGAGCAGTTTGGTTTTGATTGGCTTGTGCTCTCTTAATTATGCTCATCTCTTTCATCATGTCTTCCATCATTCTCTCCATATTTGAGTTTGAAGTAGAGGGTGAAGATTCCTCTCTAAAGGACACTCTCTTTTCATTTTTCATTCTTGCTCTCTTCTCCATCAAGTTGACTTCCACAGAAAGAGCACCCTTTTGCATCTCTTCAAGAGTTGCAGGATTTATTTCCCTCAGCTGATAGGCCATCTCACGGTCAAACCCTTCAGGAAACTTGTTTAAAGTTGAGCCTTGTGGAGGTTTTAGATCTGGGGAAATTACATTATATACACTATTGAATCTGGTACAATAAGCTTGCATACTTTCCTCAGTGTTTCTATGGAGGTTCTTGTAATCCAAAAAGACTTGGAGAGGATTTTTCTTCACTTCCCATTTATTTAAGAAAGTTTGATGGAAGGCTTGGAGATCATTGATACTATGGGGGTTAAGCCTTTAAACCATTTTCTTACTTCTCCCCCCAGACTTTGAGCAAATAGTCTAAGTTTGACAGAATCATCATCAATTTCATTTCTGTCAAAGTAGTCATTCATCTTATCCACATGTTGTGATGTAGTAGTAGTATTACTAGCATCATATGGAATTTTGGACTGATAGTCCTGTGGAAGATTGACTAATGGTACAGGAAGGACTAAGGGAGCATACCATGTTGCCATGATATGTGGTGGAGGTGGATTTGCAAGAGGTGGATTAACAAAAAGGAAAATGAGCTGAAGTAAAGTGGTTTGAACAGTGGATGTAGGGTGAGAAGAAATGGATGGACCAGGAATAGATTGCTGAGCTAATCTTGGATGAGAGACACCTAGGTTGTGAAGGAAATGTAAATCAGGAGGTGTTGTTTCTCTGCTCCCAAGATGTTCACTTGTTTCAGGAGAAGAAAGTGAAGACTCAGAATCTAACTGATCTAAATCACCAAGGGACCTAGTTCTAAAAGGATTTACTAAGTAAACTTGTGATTGTTGCAGAGCTGAAAGATTTTCAGGAATTGAATTAGCTCTCAAGGGTGATCTGAAAAAAATTGATAATTTAATCCTAAGAGACTTCCTAAGGATACTTTCTAGGTTATCAACTAACTCAGGTGGATTAGGGTCAAGATAGGCTCTAGTGTGAATCTTTCTAGGAGCCACTATGTTGTGTTCCTCAGACCCAAATAAACAGGAAAAGTTCAACCAGGTATGACAAACTTTGAGAGGTTAACTAATCTATTTACACAAATCTTAATCCTACAGTCCTCTAACTGAGTTTAAACGATATTAGAATGATCAGGGTTCTTCCCAGTGGAGTCTTAAGGTCTGTTAAGGATTGTGGAGTCGCCAAGTGGAAGTTCTTAGCTCTTTTCAAAGGTAAAAGGTTTTATGGTCCACCACCATGTTTATTAAATACCAATCTAAAATATTTTTTGGTGTTTTCTGAGTTATTTTTTTGTTGCGTGGTTTCTAAGAATGTCCTGACTCTGTTTCAAAACTTAGCTACGGTAATGAGACAAAGAAAGTTGACTCTTATGGCTAAGCCAGCTATTTTTTTCAAGGTTAGATAAAGTCCTAAGAGAATCCTAGGGTCTACCTAGTTTGTCACTGATTCAAACAAGTTTCACCATGATTAACATTATTTGGTAGTGCTTGAAAAGGCTGATTTTTACTCACCAGGTCTGTAATGAACTTTTAAAGGGAACCAGAGATTATAACTGGGTTCGTCCCCAGTGGAGTCACCAGAAATGTTAGGAATCTGTAATTTTAGCAGATTGGTGAGACTAAAACTGCAGAAGCAACATTATTTCAACCACTTTGGGATTCTAGAATCTACCCCTCCTGAATCCGGAGAGGGATCTCTCCAATAAGTGCAAAGATGCATTTGTATTTGAAGTTCGGGGTAATGATATTAGGCTAGTTATGAAGGCCAAGGGTTTGTTTTTTTGTTGGATGGTTGAGCATGATTACTGTTTGAGGTGGAAATTTCTAAATGCAAAGAGTTCCAAAGGTGAGAAGTTGCAAGCAATCAGAATAAGCCTTGGCCAGGAAGATAGATAATTGCAGGTTTTAGTCCATTGGGCTATGGAGTCATAATAGAGTTTAATTGGAACAACAAGAGGCAAGAATGGTCCTTGGGGCAAGTCATCTATGTATAAGGATCTCTCTGAAGATTGATTTATGGAATGAAATGATACAACAAGAAGGAAAATTAAACAGATGCAGAACAAAGAGCAACCCAGGATCTGGTAAGTACTTTTAAACTAGCCAGCCTTTGACAAACACTTGAGAAGAACATAAAATCAAACTAGGATCTGGTAATTACTTTTAAACTAGCCAGCCTTTGATACACTTTCAATAGAAAACATTTTAAAACAAAGGGAAACTTGAAAAGCAACGGTTGGAGTAGAAACTAGCGAGTCGGGCTCACCACAAATCCTCTCCTAGCTCTGCTTTACTTGGTTACTTTCAAGACAAACACAAAGATGACACAGAATGGCCTAAGATCTAGTAAGTACTTCTAAACTAGCTAGCTTTTAACACATTCCAAGGGAAACATCCAGACAGCCTTTGGGGATAAAACTAGGACCAAGGCACACCATATCTTCCATAGTTCATCTCTACTTAACTAATAATGAACATAACATTCAAGAATAATATTCAGCTAAGGCAATAAGATGAGGGAACGCCAACATTCCTATGCTTAAACTGAATTAAATCATTCCCAAATAACACAGATTGGAAGAAAACATTCATATACAGATTTTCAGTCAGAGAAGGTTACTGATATACAATAGGTCCTAACTCTATGCATGTTGTTATTTATAAGAGAAGATGAAACACAGTGAAAACATGAACAAAATGACAAGTTACAATGAGAAAAAAAACATCACCATCAACATAGACCATGATCCCATAAATCAGCTTGTATTGATGCTCCAAACCAGTTACAGCCTTAAGTCCAATGCTTTAGTTTAACAATCATCCACACATCTCAGCCTAACTTATCTATCACAAGAAGAGCTCCAAGGGCCAGTGAACACTATTTACAATCAGAATTTTAAGCTCAAATGTATTTCAAAGTTCTGTAACCAACAATTTCTCATCTTCTACAGAGGTATTTATAGAAGAATGAGGAGGTGAAATCTGAAAAAATATCTCCCAAGGAAATTAATATAGAGTAATGACTCCTCGGTCTGTGAGGGGCTTGATGGAGAAGTTTTACAGGTTTTTCACTATATTAATTGATCTAAATTTATGAATTAAGCTCAGTGGGAGCCTTTGTTGACTTTGAGGCTCTGTTTTATGTTAAAGTAACTCTGCCGATATTTGTTGCATTAAGTTCCTGTGGCAGAATTAATTCTTCAGCTACATTGAGGAAAATATCTGATTTTGAACAATAAATTTGGCCTCTTTTTGAATTCTTTGAGGCACAGGTGGCGCTTGTGGTAGCTAGGAGGAATCAATTCACCTCAGATGTGGCGGTGGAGGCCTTTTTGTTTGATAGATCTTTTGGTTTACCCTTAATTGTGTTTTAATTCTGGGGATTAGGCTTTTGATAATCATTCTTATCCGTAATCCCCACAAATTTGTCTTCAATATTCCATTCTGCCATGTTCTGGCTTCAACACTGATACTCTTTTAATTGTGATTTAAAATCACAGTGTCTTGTCGATGTATAGGCCGCACAGGGCTGATATGGCATCAATGCCCATGAAGCGTTGATGAAATGTGTTTCTAGACCCTTTATATCTCTTTCCCTTTGATAAAAAAAAGTTCAGAGAATCATCACCCTCGGCTTTCATTTTTCTTTGATTATAATGAGAAAACATTTGAAACCTGCAAAATACAAACAATATTTAAGAAATCCAACGTTTTTGGGTTTTACTGCTGTAGAGGGTGAGGGGAGGAGCGTAGTTGTTGGATGGCAGCATCCAATGGTGGAGATCAGACAGGAGAAAACCAAAGGAGCGGGGAGGGAAGAATAAGACAGAATGATCTGGGACCGTCCGATCTGGACACGTGGACAGTCCAGATTCAATCGGAGGATCTCAATCGGGGGCAAAACTTAAATGGCACCGATGTACAGGGAAACACCGATGCGATTAAGCACTAGCTGTCGATCTGCAGATCAGATCGACGCCGGAGAGTGAATCAGAGGGGTTAAAAGGGCAGAGGAAGGGTTAATAATCGGAGCGATTTGTGGGCTGTTAGATGAGATCAAATGGACGGTCCGGATGTAATTGGAGACATTCAATCGGTCGGGGAAAGAAATGGCACAACACTGAAAACTCGCGATGTGATTGAGCGATGACCGTTGATATGAGGATCAGATCAATGATGGGTAATTAATCAGAGGGATGGCCGATCGGAAGGGACAAACAAATGTACTGATCGAAAAATGCGATGCGATTTGAGCGATTAGGGATTTATTTTTAAAGCGAATGGGTGGAAACCCTTTATAACGTATGAAAACTCAAAAATTTAATAACACAAAGGTTTTGGTGGCGGAATATATATATATGAAAAGGTTGGTGCCCGACTGCGGGGCCTTTGGTCTTTGTGAAATACAATATGCCCGAGGTATTATAACAAAAGGCCAATCGCAATCGGAGCCTCGGGCTCCGGATTTTCAATCAACCCATTGGAATTTTGCGATGTGATAAGCGCTGAAAAGGGTTAGCCTTTGGTTCCATCCCAAAAGCGTATGGTGGGGAAGTGGTTGGGACTTAGCCCAAGGGGGCTTAAATCCATAGTAATGAAAACTTGTTTTTTATGAAAATTTTCATAGTTTTTAATGGATTTGGGGATTTCGGTATGGTTTAAAAATGAGTTTTAAACTATATGAAGAGGATTTTCACGAATGGGAGAAGGGAAACCATGAAAAATAGAGGAATTTTATGGAGGAAAAAGGATATCAAATGAAGATTAGTTTTGAGTGGAGGAAGGGGAAAAATGATGATTTTGCAGCAGTCTTTTCTCATGAAATCAACAGAATTTCTGAGTATAAAAATGGAACAACAATGAAGATTTGGACAGAGGCATGAGGCATGAGGCCTTCAAGAGTCTTCAAGAGCCAACACTTTTTAGTGATAAAATTTGTTCCTTGAAGGCTCCAAAAGTCTTAGCCACCTTTTGTTATAACAAATTTTATAGGTGGCTAACAACAGCTTTAGTTCAATTTCTATTTCCTTTTAATTGCTTTAAAGTAGGACTGTCAACTGTAGAGAATACTGGTTATTGCTTCCTCATTCCTAGATTGATTGTCTTGTTCTAGTTTGATTTCAATGGCATCAATTTCTAGAGGAATGAGTTATCGCTACTATATCCTTGATTGATGTTTTCCGAGTGAATGATTGGATTTTAGAGCATTTGAGTTCATGTTATTTTAATTAGATTTCATTTCCAAGCATCCATTTACTTTTGTATTCAGAACATTGTACTACATCTTATAAGGCATTACTCTTAGATTGAATTGTAGCCTCAGACAGAGTACACTCTTGAAATAAAAAATCATACCTGGATTGATAATTAATGTAGGATAAATAGGCGTTAAAAAGACACCTTTTTACCTCAACATTTTAGCGTCGTTGCTGGGGAGAGTGTATGCCATTTAGAAGGAATGATGCACATTTGACCTTTTTTTTTTGCTTGGGAAGAATTGGGTATAAAATACGGAAGGTAAGAACCTGCACACCGAGCAAGGAACATACTTGCTCATAGCCCGCTTCACAGCAGAATTGGGTAAATTTATTTCTTTAGGTAGGAATGAATTTTTTTTTGAATGAATAGAAAATCTAAACAAGACAAAATTCCTCCCAAACCTGAAAAACCTAAGGGATCGGTGACCCCTGGGAGAACGACCTTTATTGATGAAATTCTTAAGAAAACTGAATCTCAGCCATCAGTAGGACCTAGGAAAGTTATTTCTAGAAAACCTACTAGTTCCCTTTAGGCCACAAAGTCACCATCTGTAGTCTTGCTAAGGTACATAGCCAAACAGAAGAGACTGAGCAAGATTCCCAAGAAATTAAGAATTCTCGCCCAATTTTTTTTTTTTTTTACAAGAAGGGAAGTTGGTTTCTCATACCCTACTATTTATCAACATGCATTTTTCAAATTTGGGTGTGTACATAATAGGGGCCTTATTTCAGAAATGGCTTCACCGGAAATACTCTTATACATAATCATATTCGATTTTCAAAGAAGAGTAGGTTAGTGGAGAAAATCAAATAAATAAGGAAATAAAATAAACATATATTTTTTTATTTTTGTAAAAATAGTCGTTTTGTTGCAACATGCTGTGGAAATCAACATCGGTGATAAATATTTTAATTTATTTATGTATGTAGATGCATTATATTGAAAATAACAATTCTACAAACACTTATCACCAATGTGGAAAAATTTCTTGAATATCATATTTTTTGGTTTGTGGGCTTGATGAAATTTTTGAAAACACAGTTGAAACAGTCATGTTTTGGGGGACCAAAAATGAATATTTTTAAAACTTGCTTCTATCCTAAGTAGATCTTGATGTATAATTTCCAACTCAATTTTAATCACTCCATTTGGATTTGAAACGAAAAATTTAGAACCAAAACATTGACAAGGTGTCTAGTAGGAAACTCAACAACAGAGTTGGGACAACTAGTTTTTGGAGGCCTAAATGATTATATTTTTAAAAATTGTTTATATGGTAGATTCCTCTATGAATATAGTTTACAAAAAAATTTGAATCACTCAAATTCGATATCATATGAGGAATTTATGACCAAAATACTGACTTCCTATCATAAATCAGCACTCTTGAAACTCTGTTTTCTCGGTTGTTCACTAGCATATTTGACCCATAAATTATTCTTGTATTCAAAACCTGGTTCTATTGGAGATAAATAAATGAATCTAATTTAGTCTCCATTTTGAATCGGTTCAATCTGCCATTAAACGAAAAATTTATGCTTGAAATATCAATTGTTGGTTTGAGCTGGAAAATCGAAAATGACTCTATTATAAAGGTTGTTTTAAGAAAATTTAACATACCATTACATGGAATTTTTAAAACTTGTTTTTATTGGAGATAAAAATTTGAATTATCTTTCATTTGGCTTTGGAATCACTCAAATCGGATGAAAAAAAAGGTATGATTAAAACACTGTTGGTTAGTATAGTCGACCACTGCTCTCCCGTAGGTGACAAATAAAATTTGTTTTATTTTTCCTGTGGATTTGTTCTACAGAGTAACTAATTGTTAGTTTTTTGCATAATTTTTAGATTAATGGAGCCCGTACACCTCTCTTTCTCCATGATTTAATGTTTTATTGCAGGTAGACGCTCGTTCTTTTGCAGGTCTTAGGAGAACAAAGAAGGTCAATTTATGGACGAGCGATTCTTGAAATTTTTTTTAGTGAAACAAGGGAATTTCATCCAGTTCATTACGTAACAGATTCATAACAAGAAGAAATGAATAATTGTTCCTATTTCAAGATTCATGTCACTGCTGCCAAAATATTTTTCAAAAAGATCATTTTTTTCCATTAACAAATAACATCATAGTTGTTGTAACTTAATAAAGTGTTGTTTCTTTTCTGATTTATTTTATGTTTTTGTGTTTCAGGTGTTGATCCCTTCAAATTGTAGTTTCTGCTCCAGTGTAAATTGAACAATAAGGACCCCACCATGCAAGTTTCAATTGCAGAAGACAATTCTTCGGTAGCACCAATTCTGTAAAAAAATATTTTTTCTTGAAACTTGTACATAAATTTCCCTTTTTATTTGATTGGATTGTACATTAGATTTGTTCTTTCCTCTATTTTTTTTTTCCTTTGTTGTTCCCTACAGCAATTTCTGCGTGCATTTTTTGTTGTTGTTCCTTATAGGGAACAACACTTTTTTATGTGCCTTTATTTTTCATGATGTTCCTCTTAAGGAACAACATCCTTGCATGCTTATATTTGATTGTTGTTCCTCTTAAGGAACAGTAGCCATTCCTCTGAAGGAAAAACACGTTTATGTGTTTATTTTTGCTGTTCCTTTCAAAAGGAACAACAATTTTTCCACATGTTTCTATTGTTCCTTTCAAAAGGAACAACATTTTCGCAAATTGTTTTTGTTGTTCCTCTTAAGGAACATCGCCCTTGCATGCTTATATTTGTTTGCTGTTCCTCTTAAGGAAAAACAGTCGTTCCTATGAAGGAACAACGTGTTTGTGTGTTTATTTTTTCTGTTCCTTTCAAAAGGAACATCAGTTTTGTTGTTCCTTTGAAAAGGAACAATACTTTTTTCCACATGTTTCTGTTGTTCCTTTCAAAAGGAACAACATTTTCACAGATTTTTTTTGCTGTTCCTCTTAAGGAACAGTAGCTGTTCCATCTAAGGAACATCACTTTTTGAGTGCATTTTTCTTGTTTTAGAACAACATTTTGAGGATTTTTGTGAATTCTTCTAAAGGCAAACATACAATTTATGAAAGGACACAAAAATTAGAGGTTATTGGAATCAACAAATCAAGAGAAATTGTAATTTTTAAGAAATTGTTTTGTAGTGATAAGAAAAGGAAATGACACAACCATATATATCACTTTGTTGTATTTATTTTCACTAAAATTAATATGATCGGTTATCTTTATCATGTTGGTTCTTCCCTAAATATTCATAAATCTCTTTGATTTTTATTTATTGAATAAGAATAAGAACATACTTTCTCTATTGAGATGTTCAGACTTCTTCCACCATCCCTACTCTTAAGAAGTGTTGAGCCATCCTCTATACATAAATAGGGAAGTGCTACATAAAAAAATAAATTGAAAAATCCCTATATAATTACTAACAATTCTATGATATGATAGGTAGAGGATAGGGGGTCTCATCAAGAGCCAGTCTACCATGATCATAAGGGAGTAGTGAAGTGACATTCCCATTATGGCCACCACACCAGGGATATGATCCAATGGACAACTCAGAAAAATAAAAAGTCCTCGGAACAGGAGGTCTCATCATGAGCTAGCCTGCCCACATTTCACTCCTTCCTGGTGAATGGCATTGTGATTCATCTGGTTCCCAAGCCAGCACAGTGGCCTCCATCATGACATAACACATAACTTCCCTAGGCATAAATAAAGGATAATGGTTCCAAGGGTGAGAAAGCAACTTTGTCAAGGTTATAGACACCTATGGGCAATAGAGCTTTGTTGATGGTATTAGAGTCATATTTTTCACAAATCAATAGTAATGATAAACCATTTTCTTATATCTTTATCTAATATCAAATGAGAGTATGCTCCTAAACCCTTTGTTTGGAACCTCTTATGCATGAAATTTATTTATAAATCGATCATAATGGTTATGTGGATAATGACCGCATAAGTACTCTTTTCACATCAGCTGTCCTTTTCCCTTATTTTTGAATCATTACATAAACATTTCCATATCTACTCACGATTTCAAAATATGCATTGATTTCAGTAATGCGATAATTTTTTGATCATATCATAAGTATGTATGCCTTTCCATGCTGTACAATTGGTGTGCAGTACACTGCCCTTCTATTTGCCACAATATTCACACTGCATTTCTACAGAAGTTTTTCTGCTTAAAATTTTTGCATGCATCTTATATGTTGCCATTCAAAACTAAAACTGTGGATTCAAGAAAATTGCATACAGAGTCGTGATTTGTTTACAGGAGAACAACAAGTATCGGGGGGAACTTCTCTTCATAGCACGACCACACTATTGCAACTAACAGCAAAGGATATCTCGAACACTTCAAGTCTTAGAAATAGATGTGCTTGTGTCTTCCACATTTTGTCACTTTCGGTGTCCGCTCGTCTACATGAAGCTTTAATAAAGAGCTGGTCTAGTATCATTTAGGTTTTTGGAGGTAACACTTGGGGTAAAAAATAACATAATTTTCTGATTTATTATGAATTTAGGAAAATTTCATGAAAATCCATTGAGCATTATTTATCATCATTCATTTCACATCTTTACCACTTCCCATTTTTTTTAGACACGTCTAATCTTTTAGTTTGGGGGAGTGTTGATTTCCTTCATTTCTTTCTTATGACCATGTCAGTAATATTCTTTATCATCCATTGATATTCTTATTCATTCTCAACACCTCCCTTATTCCATGTTGTTTTATAATGAGTATCGATTTCAACAGATTGTAGCAACCACCTCTCTTTGTTTTCTAGCATCGCATGAGGATATGCTAATTCTTCAGTTTGGGGGGGTGGGGGGAGGGGAATTGCTACACATGATGGATGTTTTCCACTTTATTTTCTCATTTAAGGCATACGATTTCATTTGTATATAGTGCAGAAATTGATTTTCGTATATCTTTAAAACTATGAACTGAATTCTTGTGATTGCAGATGTAGAAACCATCATTAAAATACATTAAAATTGGTTATGTAATTTGAAAACTATGCACTATCACCTATAACCATTTTGTTTATATCTCATGATCCATGCATCAAAACGATCTGATTTTTGAGAAAATGGTTAATGAAGTTTGATGTTACTTATGTCACATTCTTCTGCAACTTCATATACATATGGCTGAACGTCAAATATAAAAATTATTACTCCTTCATCAAGATATCTAAAATTGAATATTCATTATTTGAGGGAAAATTTATTTGTTCCATCCATTTCATGAGTTGGGATGAACAATTTTTTTCTGCTTTGTTAACACATGGGTTTTTTTCCTCTTTGGGTTGCATGAGGACATGCAATATATTCAGTTCTGGGTTGCATGAGGGCATTCAATATATTCAGTTTGGGGGTATGTTGAGCCGCTAATATGACCACTTTTTAACACCTATTTCATCCATTTCTACTCTTCTTTATCATGTAATTTATCATATAAATCCATTTTATAATTATTTATGCTCTTATCGATAAATATTATTTCTTCTCCTTTATTTTTAATAAATTGATGATTATTATGCATAATTTTATCAATGATGGTTTGTTAATATATTTTTTAACATCACATACCATTTTACTTCCTCCAAGATATTTGCTAGATTGGTTGATCTCCAGCACAAATGGAGTATCACTAACTCAGAAATTCGCTGGAATAAGAAGTGACAGTTTTGCGGTTGAGATTCTGGGCAAATGGAGAAGAATCTGGAAAATACAGAACATGGGTTTTTTCCAAAACGAAACAAATTAACTTTATGAAAGAATGGTTTGCCCAAATTCGGCATGTATGGAGAGAAACACAAGGTTATTTGAGCACTATTTTCTTAGACTTACTGTTGCGGTCGTCCTCCAAATTATCTCAGCTACAAATCCAAATTCGACTTGCTCTTGTTGAAATATTGATGGAAATATATTTTCTTGTTGATCAAAATATTAAAGTTAATCCAATAGTGGTATGAGGGATCATATTCTTTATTTAATTTTCTCCTCTTACTGATTATAAAAGGAAAGGCATATATAATATATATGAGAGGATGATTAACAAATTTATTTTTGTAACTCTTAATAATTTTAATAACTCTCATGAGTAGGAGGAATGACTGCTTTATCAAGCAACATTTATGCCTGATTAATAGGAACTCATTCTTGTTCATTTCTTAACTGCAGGTAAAGCGATGACGTTCACTGCTGTGCTTTCTACGGGCCCTTGGAAGCCATGAGTGGATACATCTGCTGTTTGTATCTCTATCTTTTCATTATTGTTGTGAGATAGTTCATATTTTCTTTTATTACAGTTTGCAAGTTAATCGGTTTTTTGTTTAATTTCTTATGGATATTGGTGTGTTACATTGATGAATCGCATTGTTGTTCCATTCTAACAAGAATCCTCATGCCTGTATCATTTATCTTGTTACGCTTTAACAAAGCTTTGTTATTCAGCATTTGATTCCATTTGTTATTTCGTTCTGATTGCTGTTCAATTCTCTTAATTACATATTGTTGTTCAATGGGATTTTTTGTTCAATAGACTTTGTTATTCGATTCATTAGTTATTATTTGTTGTTCATTTCTAATTCCATTAGTTTATGGGTGCAAAGATTTTGGTTTGAAATTTTCCTAGTTTACTTTCAATAGCGGCTTTAGTTCAATTCATTTCTTTTAATTACAGTAGCAGTTGTCATATAAAGGGCTCTTTGAATTTATTTCTTTCATTTCCTAGATTAGTTAATGGCTAGGTTTGATTTCTGTGTGTCAATTTCTGGGAATGAGTTATCACTATTGTATCCTTGATTGATGTTTGCCGAGTGAATGATTGGATTTTAGAGCATTTGAGTTCATGTTATTGTAATTAGATTTCATTTCCAAGCATCTGTTTACTTTTGTATTCATAACATTGTACTACATCTTACAAGGCATTACTCTTAGATTGAATTGCAGCCTCATACAGAGTACACTCTTGAAATAAAAAATCATACCTGGATTGATAATTAATGTAGGATAAATAGGCATTAAAAAGACACCTTTTATACCTAAAAAAATACCAGAGAAAATATTTCTTTACATGAACTCAGCAAGCTCAAGCATCAACAAAAGCTATTGTTAAAAGAATTAAATGCAGTGCCTGCTTCTCGTCTTCCAACTGGTGTAACATCCAAGGCAGCCAAAGGATCAGGTAAGCCACCATTCAAGAAAGTGGATGCTACTGATGTCGTTTTGATTGGAGATAAATCCAATTCACATACGCCTCATTTTCTCTTAACTTACGAGATATATAATAGGAATTTACATAATTTATTGATAGATTCAGGGGTATCATCAAACATAATTCTAGCCTCAGTGTGCTCTAAATTAAACATTGAACATCAGAAATATGCAATTCATATTGTCCAATTAGATCGAACTAAAGTGTAAGTTTTAGGAGAGATTAATTCAGTCACTATTAGGCTATCGGCTGATCCTAGAATAGTTCAAAGAATTGATATATTGATTGTTGACATCCCTGAGTTTTATGGTTTAATTTTAAGTGGGGATTGGTCTGAAAAACTCCATGGTTATATTTCTACCAATTGGTCTCACATGTGGCTTCCCTATAAAGGGAAACCAAATCAAATTAAGATTGATCGGGAGAAACACATGACTCATATAGTAACAGAGTTTGAACAAGAAAACCAACCTGTGGCTTTCAATAATAACATTCTTGGAAATTATTCAGCTAAATCATTATTTGGAAATTTTAATGCCCAACAATCACATTTCCCTATAAATAGCTTCACTTCACAAGTTGAAAAATTCTCACATTCTGATACTTCAAGATGTGTTAATATTGTCGATCAATATGTAAATAAATCAGTAAATAAATCTTTATTTTGATATTTGTACTTTGATGGATCAAAGTCCAATGATGGTGCAGGAGCAGGATGTATTTTGGTTAGTCCAGAAGGGAAAAGAACTATGTTTTCATGTAGATTAGAATTTGAGTGTACAAATAACACCGCAGAATATGAAGCTTTGATTCAAGGACTTTACAAAGCAATAGGCTTGAATGTAAAATATCTGAAGGTATATGGTGATTCTGAAATTGTCATCAGGCAAGTTAGAAATATTATTCATTGTCTTTCAAGTCATCTTAAACATTACCAAGCCCTTGTTCAATATCTTACAACTCACTTTCTAGCTTTCAATATTTCCCCTATTCCTAGATCTCAGAATGTAGCAGTTGATTTATTAGATAATGTTGCTTCTAAAATCCTTCCAACTGAGGATTATAGTCCAAATAGGTTTTCAGTTGAATTGATTTTTCGACCATATGTCCCTGACAATGTCACCAATTGGCGAGTGTTTAATCATGATGAAGACATTGTAAACTTCTTAACTTCAGAAAAAACTTATGGTGATCAAATAGTTGATGAAAGTGATCGTGATCTCAAATAAAATAAAAAAACAATGAAAATTCCATCCCGAAATCTGTAGTTAAGCTTGAAGATCTCTATGATATTAAAGATAGATTCAAAAAGGTCACTAATCCCAAAATTCAAAGTTCTACTTTAAAGTTTGAATTAGTAAACTTTGGTACTGAATCCAAACCATAAAATGTCAATCTAGGACTCGGGCTAACACAAAAAGAAATGTTTTCTTTCATCAAACTTCTAAACAAATACAAAAGTGTTTTTTCTTGGAATTTTTAAGATTTAAGAACTTAAGATACTTCTATCATTCAGCGTACAATTCCAATGATCTCCGATGTAAAACCGGTGCAACAAAAGTCAAGGAAAATTTATCCCAACTTGGAAAGTCAAATTAAAACAGAGTTGAATAAACCCTTGAAAGCTAAAATTATTTTCCCTATTAGACATTTGAATTGGGTTTCAAATCTGGTACCTGTTAGGAAAAATAATGGAGACATTAGGATTTGTATAGATTTTAGAAATCTCAACAAGGCATGTCAAAAAGATAATTTCCCACTACCAACAATGGAACAAATACTTCAAGCAGTAGCTGGTTCTGAATTAATGTCTTTTCTTGATGGTTTTTTAGGATATAATCAAATACTGGTGCATCCAGATGATAGACTGAAAGCTACATTTAGAACCAAATGGGGAACATATGCCTACCAAAAAATGCCTTTCAGTTTGATAAATGCCAAAGCTAATTTCCAAAGAGCCATGGATATAGCTTTCAAAGGTTTGATTAATAGGTCAGTTGTTGTCTATCTAGATAACATAACTATATTTTCAAAGAAAAGAGCCAACCATCTAGAGGATTTAAAACATATATTTGAACGATGTAGAAGGTATGACATTTCTTTAAATCCAAAAAAGTAATTCTTTGCTCTTAATGAAGGGAAACTTTTAGGATTTTTTGTATCCAAAGATGACATATATATTGACCCTGACAGAATAAAAGAGATTTTTGATATCCCTTTGCCACATAATAAGAAATCCATGCAGTCATTTTTAGGACTGATCAATTTTGTAAAAAGATTTGTTCCCGATTTTTCTCATATAGTCTTACCTTTACAAACTATGATTAGAAAAAATTCAGTTTTTAAATGGGGACATAAAGAAAAGGAAGCCTTTGATTCAATCAAACATGCAATTTTTAATGCCCCAGCATTAAACACTCCTAATTTTTCTAATCATTTTATTCTGTACACTCTAGCCACTAAAATATCTTATGCTGTTGTTTTGACACAACTCAATGATCAGCAGATTGAAGCACCTATCTCTTTCTTTAGTTCAAATCTGCAAGGAGCTAAACTTAACTACTCAGAAGTAGAAAAACAAGCTTTTGCTGTGTTTAAATCTATCAAACACTTTAGGCCATTTCTCCTAAAAACACATACAAAAATCATTGTCCCATTTTCTGCAATAAGACAATTGCTAGTACAAAGGGAAGTAGGAGAAAAAAGAGCCAATTGGGTAACAGGCTTACAATAATATGATATTGATATTAAACCAGCTAAAATTGTTAGAGGAAAAGGTTTTTGCAGGTTATTAGCAGAAGCTTTCAATATTCCAGAACATCAAGATCAAGATAATATTTTTCAAGTGAATGAGATAAGTATCATAAATTCTGAATCTCAATATGCTGATCTGATCTTTTATTTAAAAATTGGGTATGCTCCTCCTAATCTCAGTTATAAAAGTAAATGTTCTTTGACATTAAAATATAAACACTTTGAGATCATTGATGATGTGTTATTCAGAAGAAATTATGATTCCATTTTACTAAGATGTCTTGAAAAAACTGAAGCACACAAGGTTTTGCAGGAATTACATGATGGACCAGTAGGTGGACATTTTGGAGGAAACACTATAGCTCACAAGATAATTCATTTTGGATATTATTGGCCTACTTTGTTTAAAGATGCCCATGACTATGTAAGGAAATGTAAGACGTACCAAACTGCCAGTGGAACACAACGGAAACAACTTTTCCTTCACAACTAGTAAACATTGAGGAACCATTTGAACAATGGGGACTTGATATTATAGGAGAAATTATTCCACATTCTTCCAAGCAACACATATACATCCTTACAGCAATGGATTACTTGACAAAGTGGGTAGAAGCAATTCCTTGAAAGGTAGCCAATTCTGATGCAATCATTGAATTCATTGATCAATTCATCATTACCAGGTTTGGTGTATTTAATGCCCTTGTTTTTGATAATGCATCTTATTTTTCTGGAAATAGTATAATAATGGAATTTTCTCTCAAAAGAGGTTTTAAATTAAAATATTGTTCCAATTATTATCCCCAAGGTAATGGTTTAGCTGAATCAACTAATAAGAATCTCATCAAAATCATTAAAAGAACTATTGATAAAAATCAAAAGAATTGGCATAATTCTTTGATCTTTGCACTATGGGCCGATCGTATAACTCAAAAGTATTCAATACATAATTCACCTTTTAATATAGTATATGGGAAATAAGCTGTAATACCTTCAAACCTAGCACTCGCATCTCTAGCCCTAGTACAATTTATTGAAGAAAATCCTTCATCCTCTATCCAATTAAGATTTGATCAAATCCTCAAATTAGATGAAGAAAGAGAAAAACCCAAAATCACTCATGCTAAACATCAACAACTTATAAAATCTTCTTTTGATGCAAGTTCTACTGGATCTAAAACATTACAAATTGGTGATCTTGTTTTGAAATAGGACAAAGAACATGAAGACAAAGGTAAACATACCAAATTTCAATAGATGTGGCTTGGACCATTTCAAATCATTGAAAAAATAGGCTCATCAACATTCATATTGCAAGATTTAACAGGAAAGAGAGAGTCTCTTTCTGTGAATGGGCTTATTTTGAAAAGATTATTTTCTTAAGAAGATAACCCCTTCTTATCTGTATATATTCATTATGTAAGTTTTTTTTTTTCATTAGAAATAATGTTGTAAATAGTCTTCCATTGGCCTTTTACTATTGAAAATATCTTTTGAAAAAAAATTGCGAATACTTGCTTTTATAGATAGAAATTTTTAAAGAAGTGATTACAATTTTGGAAAGTTAAATAAAATATGAAACTTTGAGAATTTATTTAAAGTTTGTAAAATCTTCCAAAATCTTGAAAATATTGTAAAACATTCTAAGTTTATAAAGTAGAGAGAGGTTATTTATAAAAAGTAAAGACTTTTTCCAAAAACTTGGCACTTAAAACTATAAAAAGTCATCCATTAACTCTTGAGGAGAGAATCATTCACCCCATCCACTAAGTTTATGATTTTTTAGAGTATAATTCTAAAAATATGTTTGATATAAAAGATAAGAGGTCTCATCACGAGCCTGCTTACCATGATCATAGGGAAGTAACTAAACTGACATTACCAATACTGCATATCAAAACAGGGTAATGGCTTATAGTCATAAGACGAGGGGTCTCATCACGAGCCAACTTGTTCAGTTCAATTACAACTGGTGAATGGCATTGTTATCTGTTGGCTCCCAAACTAGGACAATGGCTTTAATCATAAAAAAGTTAAAAGAATATCAAAATAAAAGATATATATCTTTTAAAAGTTATACTCTTAGATGGATGGGATAATGGATGATTAATGGTTAAAAGGTAACCCTGTCGAGACTATAGAAATTTGCTGGCAGCAAAGGCATTACCTGTGACAAAAGAGTAAATTTTAAAAGCTAAGTTGGAGAAGCCCCCTACTTTATATTTATCAACCAATCAAAGCTTTATGAAACCAAAAATGTTTTTATTTTTTAAAATGGATTAAAAAGAAATTGCAAATGATTCTTATTTTATTTAGAGTTAGATTTTATCTAATTATTCTGGGATAGTTTTCTTTGTCTTTAAATATTTCTACTTACAAAAGATTTATTTATCAGTTTATTTTTTCAGAGATAACTGTTTCTCCCAGTGAATCGCCAATTGTTGTGCTGTACAAACAACTCTCCCCATTTCAAATTTTTATATTAATTTTTAATAAGAAATGGGTCCCCTTTTCTTTGAATAGTTATTGAATCAATAATTTTTTTTGAGGAAATACGATCTAGCATGAAATAGAATTGAACCCTAAAGAAATAATATTTATTTAACAAAAAAATAAAACATAAAGGCCTTTATCACATTTCACATATTTAAAGTATAGAATCAATTGTGTTATCATTCAACCTTGAATTGCGATTAAGCAATCGCAAAAGCATATATCGCATGAGCATGAGTCCAAACCTTCCATTTTTAAAAGCTCCGATGTGATAAATCCGATCGCAATTGCAAATCAGTAAAGTCATATGACATTTTTTTTTGCGCCCTTTAAAAAAAAAAAGGTTCCGATGTGATAAGTTAAATCACAATCGCTCATCGCTAAAAACACATAACTGATATCCAAAAACACTCCACTCAAAATCTGCGATGCGATATCATTATTTCAAAAAAGCGCTTCCCGAAAAAGAAAACATAAAATAAATCATTTATATAAGAAATGCAAATATCTTAATATGATTTTAAAAAAGCATCGTGCTATTTATGCCAGCTCAGCAATAATTGCAAATCGCAGATATAAAATGGAAATACTTAAAATATTTGAGACTTCCGATCTCCGATATATGATTATCGTCGATCAGAAATCTAAAAAGTCATGATATGAACACTTTAAATGGACCATTATAAATGTGCGACGAGACAACCCACAATGGCACTAAAATATCACATTATACGATAAAATCATTAAAAGATAATCATGTTTGAAATCCTTCGTGGATTTCATCTTTGATGGAATAATATTTCTTTAATCTGTCATCTTTGTTGTGATTAAATGTCATTAGCTCCTCTCTATTTTGTATTCATTCCTAAAAGATTTTTTCCATCATTCTGCTAATTTGTACTATTGTGCAGACCTGAGAAAAACCTACGAGCCATGAAAATGTCTAAGAAATCTAGAAAAGCAAAGGTTCCCGTCGTTCCAAAAGATCAACCAGCTAAATTGGTATTAGTAACCGATACTACCTGTCTAGGTCTCGACAAAAATTCATGGGAAGGTGTTTACAATCTACTGGAAGTAGAAGATCCAAATATAATATCAGAAGAAGAGCTGAAGGCAGATTCAGATAAAAAATCAGAAAGCACTCTTAAGGAATTGGCGAGCTCCTATCTTCACAAAGTAGAAGCTCGCGCAAATGTTCTCCCATATAATGACTTGGTAAGATGGGTGATAGAAAGCATCAATTTAACAGATAGAGTGTTCTTTACGTCAGATAGAAGGATGTTTGGGTCTTTCAAAGCATAAGACATCAAGAAGATGTATCACCTACCAGACCCTCAACAAATCTACAATAAAGCATTTTTGGAAGACTTCGCCAAAGAAAATGAAGTGGAGTCAGACCCCATTAAATATTGGAGGCATTTTCCAGAAAAACATAAGCATGAATCTTCAGGTATGTATTCCGTAGAATCCTTGGCATCTCCTTATTGCTATGATGTAGCTATGATGTGTATGTTATTTGGAACCGTCAACTCAGAAAAATTTTCTATCGAGATGGTACCTTTAGTTGAAGCTGCTGTTAACTCCTACATCATGGATTGGGCAACCATTTTATTTGATAAAATGGCAAGCAAAATCCTCTATTATAGGAAAAATAGGTTTGTAACTACCCGGATAATACCCCCATTTTACATGAGTTCTTATATTATTGACACCATATGTTTCAGCTCTAAATTCCCTATCTTAGGCTGGAAGTGGACTCCTTAAAGCCCGATTCCTATCCACATTTATCACAAATATTTGTGGAAGGGCTATTACAAAGACCATATATACATAATTTTTCATGGGTTTATCTTGCCATTTCACCAATTTGTATTCAACAAACCCACTCCAAGGTTATCCGATGAGGCTAGCATTGACCTAACCTTAATCGGAAGCTGGTTTGGAGAAGAAAAATTCACATATATCCAGATATTCGGAAGTATCACTGATCTGCATGTTCTACCCTTGTACATTCCCGATAATTTGTTAGCCCGAGAAATAGCTTATCAAATAATAGAGAAAGGGATGTCTAGAAACCTAAAGAATTCTAAGAAGCTGATGTGGTATACATTTCCCCTCTGATGTGGATCTTTTTCTCTACATGATTTTAAACATGCAGAGAAATAAGCCCAAAAAATAAAAGACCTCAGATTGGCAACCATCCCTAAAAGACAGTATGATCCAAAGAAATTTTCCTATAACTTTACATCTATGGTACAAGTTGCTAAATTTGAACATGAAGATGCTGATTTTGATGACTTATTTGCCTCGGCCGAAGGATTTTCACGGGTAAACATTTAGCAAATTTAAAATTTGGAGAAAGTGGCATGGAAGAGTTCCTACAGTTTAGAAATAATAGACTACTAACAATACCTCTTGATCAGTTGAGAACTACTCTACTGCAATAGGAAGAAAACAGTGAAGAGAAGAATATAGGGAGTAAGATTGACATTCAAACTGAACAAGAAAAAACAGGTAAAAAATATGGTGATTCCTCTGAAATGGATATACATGATCATTCAAATTTATTGAAGGAATGGGAACAGTTTGATAGGAAAATAAAGATTCAAAATGATTCCCATAATATGTCTACAATGCAATCACCCGCAACACAACAACCTTTGGTCACCAATGTTACAGTTGAAGGAACAATTAGGAATACTAATAGACAAGATGTTGAGATTATTCCAGAAAATCCTTCTGAAGAAATTATATTAAAGATTGAATATATACCACCCCTGGATTTCTTTTACAGTCCAAAGCATAGGGTTGTAGTTAGAAAACAAAGAAAAAAGAAAAAATGATCAGGGTCTATTTTCATCTCCCTATGTCAAATTAATGAATGTTGTCTGGAAGGACTCTGATGTTAATCCCTCAGAGGATTTAACTAAATTATCTCAATATGTGGGGGCTTATACGGCAAAAATGATGGACAAAGCCTTTGAATTCAGTCAATTGATAAAGGAAAAAGATCAAAAGATAGCGCTACTGGAAGAAAAGGCAACAACGAATCACCAAAAAATAGCACAGCTACAACAGCAGATAATTGAAGAAAGTCAAAAGATTGAGAAACTTAAAGAGCAACTGACTGTCGAGAAACAAAATCTTGACCAGCAAGATATACATAAAGAACAACAACTATCAAAAGAACTAAAAAAATTACAGGTAATGCTTCAATAGGGAAAGATGGCCATAGAAGAACAAAGTGCTTTGTTACAAGCACAAATACAAAAATTTAAGGAGTATCCTGAACTTGACCAATTCAAAATGGAGGCTCTCGAATTAAGTAAAACATTGTCACAACAACTTGATATTTTATTCAAAATGGAGGCTCTCAAATTAAGTAAAACATTGTCACAATAACTTGATATTTTATGTCATAAAATATCACTGGCTCACCCTCTATGTGAAATAGTGACATCACTCATAGAAAAGGCAGTAAATACAAGGTTATAATTTGAAGATGCCGATGAGAAAATTTCAGGATTCCTCACATGGCAAGAGACAGATCAAGGCATCGTTGCCAATCTTCCCAAGATTCAAGAATCACACAAAGAAATTTTGTTTGCAGAATGGGAGACACAGTTGATTAAGGGAGAACGGGCTACCTCCAGAGCAAGAGCTATAATGAACAATTTAGTGGAATTAATCAATGACAATTTGTATGCGGCCAACCTAATTTCCGATTGCATCCCAGGGAAACTCCCAAAGGTCAAAGAAATAGAGAAACAATGGAAGCAGGACTTGGCTAATAAGGACCAATAGATCAGCACAATACAAGCAATTACATGGGACGCATTCTGGTTCTATTTGGTTAAGCCACACAGCTAGAAAATGACTAAAAAATGCCTCTCTAATGCCATCAATTATATGATTCTACAACTTTCAGATGCCACATATACTAGTCAACTACATTCCCGATTGAGTCAACCTCCCGAAGTGAAAGAAATGCTATCAATTTGCTATTTGCACATACCAGATATACAATGAACCTGTTTCAGTGGAGATCACAATTCTATTTTTATGAAATCGGATCTCCGATTTTATATTTTTTGTAACGATATTTTTGATAGTTTGTTTTAAGTTTATTATTATTTAAACCCCTTTCATGTATTTAGAAAAGGGTCCTCAATTTGTATTAATTTTTGACTTGAGAAGTTACATTTCTGTATTTCCAAATATATTATTTTTATTAATGGTGGATCACGATTCTGCAATTTTATGAGGAAATTGTTTTCAAGAATTTGCATTTTTGTTTTTCCTGAAGGCTATTCTAAGTAAGAAAGCGGGATCAGAGTGTTATTTGCATCAGGAGGTTACAAATGTATCTGGTATTTCTATTATAATCACATTGTTCAATTTTCTTTATGCAATGAAACATTCTTTTTGAAAGTTGCTATTGTTTACATATGTATGCCTGGGAAACAATCCTTTGTTATATCATTTCTGAAAACTTAGAATTGTAATATTTCAAAATATATATGAACAATATAAATATATGAATGCGATATGTTATCATCATTACTTTGTTTAATTTCTTAAACAAAGTAATTATTATATGTGTATACATCTTTCTTTTGGACGAATAAGTCATCTATATGATTATTCATCTAATCAGAACAAATTTAGAATCACATTTATTATATGATACTCAAGTTAAGTAGAGTTATTTGTATTTATTTAAGTTATAGATTATATTAATTATCATTTCCATTACCCGTTATACAAAAAACCAATCATCAACCCATATATCATTGGCAAACTGGTCCCATATTATCCAGTTGAAGCCACCATCCCAAACGAAAAAGGAGTTGTACGAAGGTTCGGACCGGGTGGTTTTCCCCAATGTTGAAGCTAGGATTTTAGGGGCTTCAACAGGACCAAAGGTGACCACTGGCTTCTCTTCTTGTAATTTTACAATATCACCTATATCTTCAATCTGTGAGAGATTAATAAATTCTGAAATTTCCTTTTTGTAGACTGGTGTTTTAGCTAATTCTAGAAGAGGCACCTAAATCTTCACCTTCTCCAACTCCTTTGTCAAACTGAAAACCTGAGTTAGTTTAAAATTATTTTCAAGTTCTTCTGCACTCTTTTTGGAATTTGAAACCTGTTCGGGTACATGGACAACTTTCTCCAAAATATTAGTATCAACTTCTTTGTTTTGGGAAGGTTCTGCCTGTTGTACTTCTGTTCTATTTACTGAAGTTATAGGTTGCTTCCCCTTATCTATTTTCTTTACAGAGTCCTTTTGTTGTGGAGTTTCCATTGGAGGAGGGATAGAATCTTGTTGTTCAACCTCACTGTCTTTTACCCTATATCTATTTCTTGATCTCAAATTATAATTTTTATGTAACTCAGCCTGCATAAAATCTATGAATTGTTTACAATATTCATTCATCTTATCTTCATCAAAAGATACTTTAGCCTCAACATACTCTTCTTCACAATCTCCTTCTTCATCATCCTCTCTTATATACTCAACATATATTTCATCTTCAGCTTCCTTTTCGTCATCTTCTGCTGATACCCCATGTCTAACTTCTAAATATAATGGTGATTGAACCTAATCTTGACCCCTTCTTTCCCTTTGCAATATTTGCAGGGGTTGTTTTTGAATTGAGGATTAAAACTTCTGTTCTATTGCACTTATATTTGAGGGGTTTTATTTTCCAATTCCATCTTAACTAAATTATTTGATAGATTTTTAATCACCTAGTCATATCTTCAATTCTTTGATCTTGCAATGATTCTTCTTTTTCTTTTCCCTTCTCTTAGATTGACTGTTTTTATTTTACATTCCTAGCTGTAGTCATATTGGCTTCAATTTCTAAACCATATGTTTGTATTTTCTCAAGAGTAGGGGATCTCCTTTCTCTGAGTGTGAAACTGAAATCAACTTCAAAATCTCCAGAAAAAACCACCTTCACTCGAAAAGGAGGGAACTTCATTTCTACAGGTAAACTATTATACAATTTATTGAATCTTTTGACAAACTCAGAAATATTCTCATTAGGTTTTGTTTTAATTGCATTGAATTATGTTAATGAATAACCATGATCCCTTTTCTCTCCCCATATCAAAGTGAATTTATTTTCTAGATCTTCCCATGTATTAATAGAATTGTTTGGCAATCCTTTGAACCAATTTCTAGCCTCTCCATCCAGAGATTGAACAAAAAGTCTCATTACAACATCAAGATGTTCCACATTCAAATTTTCAGAAAAATTACAAAACACATGTAAATGTTGCTCCGGAGTTACTTAATCTTCTCCAGTGAAATGAGGAAGTAATTTAAGATATTCTTGAGGCATTGAATTCATTGGTTGTGGGAGATTAAGTGGAGCATATCTATTTAAAAATAAGGCTGGAGCTGCTATGTTTACACCGTGATTAATTGTTCCTTGGGTAGATTTAGTTGATGAATCTGTTGTGAAAGTGAATGGGGGTGGTGGTGAAACGGATATGGGCATAGGTTGATGAACGATAGCAAAGGAACTAACAATTGAATTTTGTTGACCTTGTGTGAAAGTAAAAGAAACATACTCAAAAGAGATTTCTTCTGACTTAGGCTCTTGAAAATGAATTGGTGTAGAAGGGGAATATTGTTCCAAGAAAGGAAGTACTTTAGATATATTTTAGAATAATGGATGAGTAGAACCGCTGCCAGGGGCAGACAATGAAGGACTAGGTGTTGAGGGGGTTTGAGGTTTTTGAACTCTTTTAGAAACCAATCTTTTAGGGTCTGATAAAGTAGGGACCTTCTGCTGTGACATATCTGACCTCGTGTGAGGCCTTTTGTAAGCCATGACTCTAAGAATAACAAACATAGCCAAAATCTCCTCCTCACTGAAAAACTAGAGGAAATAATATGAAAAACCCAGGGAAAAAAAACTTCGACTCTTCGTTCCCCGACAACGACACCAAAATTTTTTGACCTTAAGAAACAATTCCTTGGCTGTGGAAAGGAATTAGTGCTTAAGAAATTTTTTAAGTATGTCACAGAGATGATTATATTATGAATTATTTTTTCTAACCCTTTGGAAATTAATTCTTTAAAACCCTTATAAATCTGAAGTAATAAAAGATTCCAAATGCCTTTAACTACTGATATCTGAATGAAAAGAAGAACTGTTGGGAAACTAAAAATAATATGTTGTAACACAGAATCTATTACTTTAAGTCTTAGAATGAATTTTTGAAGAAATAAAAGTTGGAGTGAAGGAGCACGTATTGAGGTTATTTAGCTCTTACTTACAAATGTAGTTAAGAGACCAACAACTACATTACTTCGATTCATTCAAAGAAGAAAGAACACAATATGACACAGGAAATACAAATCACCATCAACAGTTGCAGGAAACTTGATGCTTGTTTCATTAATTCCTCAGAAAATAAGTAGAAAATTGTGGTCTTCCAGAGGTCCAAAACTCGTAACCTAACTTTTAATTTTTCCCTTATTAAATACATTGAAAGGAAATTTGTAACTGTCAAAAATTCTTGAAACTACCCAAACTACTTATTTTTACTACCAACTACTTTCATTACATTCTAAGGTAATATTACAACCTCGTTCTAAGAACAGAAATAAAATACAAAGAAAGAAATATCATGATTTCTTGTGAACGTCTTTAGCTACTAATGTGTTGCCCTTTGATGCCGATGTGGATCTTTTTACTACTGATGTTGTTCTTAATGCTGATGTAGTTTTGTGATATCATCTGCTATAGGTGCATCTTCAGGAAGATTGGTTAGTTTTGATGTTGTTTCTCTCTATACGAACATTCCTATCATGGAAGTAGTAGAAGTAATTAGGCATATCACTGATCCTGATACTGCTAATTTGGTGGAAATTTGCCTCACTTCTACCTTTTTTAGTTTTGAAGGAGAATTTTATGAGAAAACCTATGGTGTCACCATGGGTTGCCCACTCTCTCCAGTGGTGGCCAACCTATTTATGGAAGAAAATGAATCTAGGGCTTTGGCGTCTACTCCTTTCAAACCCAAGGTTTGGAAGCAATTTGTGGATGACAATTTCATCAATTGGTCTCATGGACGTCAAGAATTAGAGGCTTTTCATCAGCACTTGAATAATCAATCTGACTCCATCAAGTTCACGATGGAAATAGAGACTGATGGGAGCCTTCCTTTCCTTGATGTTCTCATCTCTATAAATAATAATGGCTCTTTCTCACACCATTTTTTTTGGAAGAAGACGCACACGGAGCAGTATCTGCATTCTGGTTCTCATCATTTTCCTGCTCAGAAACTTGGAGTTCTGAATACTTTAGCCATGAGAGCTCTTAGAATTTTTGATGATGATCATTTAGATGAAGAGAAGGCCCATCTCCTTAAGGTCTTCAGAGAAAATGGATATAGCAGAAGTCAGGGTTTGAAGGCTTTCATGAATGTGAGCAAAGGTCCTATTCAGAAAAATATAATAGATGATGTTGTTGGTAGAGTTCATTTACCTTTTATTCAAGGTACTACTGACAAGATCGCTCAGATTTTAAGGAAGCATAAGATCTCGTCTTATTTTAAACCTTTAAACACCATTCGAGGTTCCCTTAAATTGGTTAAGGACCCGTTGGACCCAAAAAGCGTGAAAGGTGTTTATTTGATCCCGTGCTCTTGTGGGATTCCCTACATTGGTGAAACTGTTCGATCGATTCACTAGAAAATTTGGCCCAATTTCCGACGGTCACTTCATCACTATTCCGACACATAGTCATCACAAGAGCGACAGTTCGAGGCTGGACAAAATGTGGTTAGCCATTACGTCGCAATTTCGACACGTTACCAAAGTGTCGCAATACCGACACTTTTTCTGACGTTTCCAAACAACCGTCGCTCTTCCGACATTTGTAAACTATTCCAATTCCGACGATATGTGGTCTGACGTTTTGAACGTCTCTCTTCCGATGTTTTTAAACGGTCGCTCTTATGACGTTTGTAAATTGTCTCTCTTCCGACGCTTATGAAAGTGTCGCAATACCGACGATTTGCAGAAGCGTCGCAACACCCACGCCAGGAAGAACTGTCACAATACCGAGGGAAATTTAAAAATTAAAAAAAAAATGGAACATTGCAAGACCGATGAAAAGGGAAAACGTTCAAGGCATCAGAAGAGCAACGCTTATAAGGCATCGGAAGAGCGACGCTTACAAATCGTCGGTATACCGATGGCGGGTTCAATTTAAAAAAAAATGAAACTTTAAAACATGATAGTAAATTGAATAGTCACGTAAATTGAGGGTCTATACTGTATTGGAATACATAATACAAAAAGTATTGGAATACTGTAATATTTCTTAGCATGGAATTTAGTAATAATTTTGACTCTTGAGATTGTTTTGATATCAATTAAGTATTTTTTGGATAGCACTTTCATGTAACTACAGAATATTGGAAGACAAATTACTTGATTAACAAACAAGTAGATAGTCTCATCTATTTGTAACGTGACTTGAGCGCCTTAAGAGAGTGCTCTTTATTCTCTACTGAAATAAAGAAAGCATTTTTTTCCTTGGAAGGAAATATTGTAAACACACAAAGGTACATAATTTTTTTAAAATGTATGGATTTTTTGATATTCTTTTGCACAGAATGTGCTTTTCCTGGGGAAACACACCTGCACTTTCCTTCATTCCATGGATGGTAGCCATAGTAAGCCAGATTCTTTAAAACTCAAGGTCAGGTCAGCATCTCGATAACAATTGGCTCACTAAGTAAGCATATCACATAGTGGGATTTGAACCCAACTTAAGTAAGGGAGGAAACAAAATTCCGTCTCAGCCACTCAAACTACACCTAATTGGCAACAAAAATTGTCACTTAATTTCGGTTAAGCCGTGAATGAGCACAAAGGATAACCAAATTTGGGTGAATATAGAATACGAAACAAATTCATTTTATTTTCATATTTTAAGAAACCAAAATTGTTGGATCCACTTATGAATCATGATGCTTGGGATTCGTTTCATGGATGAGGGATATGTCTCGATCTACACAGTAGAAAAGTACAAAACATATCTCAGGCAAATCCTAGCGAATTAGGATCCAATCTGGGGATCCATCTCTCAGGACCAACAGATCCAGTAACACAGCTTTAAGTGATATTCTGTTGTTGAGGCAAGTATATAATGACTATAAATTCCACCATAGCTGTAATATGTTCATTCACTTCAACCATGTAGGAGGCAATGGGAAGGAACTAGGGATGATTATACAATCGAATTGGACAAGGTTGATCCAAGTAATAATTAGATACTCAACATTAGGAAGCCAGCCTTCTCAAATGAGGCCAGAGAGAATTGGAATTGAAATTAATAGCACCATTGGAGAAAGATGTGTTGAGATTCTTGTTTATGAGCTCTCAACCCAATATTAATTTTCCTATGCTTCATGACTCAAACACTAATGCCATAGCCCATGGTCCATCACCCATAGTTCTTGACATTTGATGAGATTTACCAATTTTCTGAGTTGACTATCCATTTTCACTTTGCCTCTCCCTGTTTCACATTTTTGGCTTCCCTTACTCATATACTCCATGGGATTTGAACATGGATCTCATCCATGAAAACCCAAGATCTCTACCATTAATCCTAACCCATGTTGAGGGCACTGACATTTCAGCTCACCTACTGGAAAGGATTCAAATTCCACACAAGCTAATTATTCTTCGTTCAAACTTAATCTTTGGTAAATTGTAATTTCAATAAATGTAAAGCAACTTATCTTAATTTAAGTCTGCAATTTCTTGAGTTGTAGCTGGGCTTAATGTAAGTTGTTCAATATAAATTTAAACATCAATGTAAACTAATGCAAAATGTATACCTTTTTTTAGAAAAAGAGATTCATTCAGAAAATACATCTTAAGCATAGCATTTTGATATTTACTATACTAGATTCCTTCAATGGCTCTACCAAGTAATGAGGAAGTCAATTGTTGCGCAAGTCCCTGGCTTAGATCATACACATTTAACAAAACCTTGTATCCTTCCTGAGACTCACTGAAATCATATTTTTCCATCAAGCTCTCTGCCTGAACTAGGGACATGGAGAAAAAAATGAGTTGAAGGTAGAAAAAGGTATGAAAATCAGTCCTTAGGGGCAGAGAAAGAAGTCTTTATCTATGAACTTGAGAGAGGACCAATGTTTGATGAAGAAGAGGTGGATGAGAGACAAGATAAGAGTCTCATGGAAAACTTAAGAAGTTAAATCCAGCATAGAGGAGAAATTTCAATCCTAGAGGCATCAACAGGGGCAAATGAGTGTCAATTTTTTCAGTCTAACTATTTATATGAGTGTTTGTTTGCAGGACTTGAAGAATATGAAGATGAACGAGTACAAGAAGCTGTCATAAAGGAGAAAGAAAAAAATTTGTCTCTTGAAAACAAATGCAATGCAAATAAAAATTCATGGACCTCAAATAAACAGGGTAGAGGACCAACCGACGGAAAGCTCCAAGATTTCACAAGATGGAATAGATGGCAATCAAAAAGGAAACCTCATATCAGGTCCTATAGAGGTCCAAAACAATCTACGAGTTGAAAGGAAATAAATTTCAAATGAAGTACCTTTTTCATGGTAGCATCTCAAATAAATAGGGTTGTGGATCTTGAAACAACATAGATTCAAGAGCAAGTCATGTATTCCAAGCAAAGGTATGATCTTCATAAAGATTATAGCCAGGATGATTCAAGAAATCAATCTTCTACAAGGAATCAAGAAAGAAAAATAATGATGGAGGACCAATATGGAGCATTAATGGAGATGGTGAAGAGTCCACTCAATGAAAAATCAGGTGGAGAACGAAAGAAGAGACCATGAACAGGTTACAAGCCATACCGAGAAGGAATATTAGAGAGAAAGACAAAGAAAAGGTGACCATTTTATTATTAGGGAAGTATATAACAAGTTTTGAACAAGATAGAGGTATGATGAATCATATAAAATCTATGTCTTGGCTTGAAGGACCTTTGAAAAACCATAAGGGAGAAGAATATTGACCCAAGTATGAAGAAAAATTGGAAAAAGCAAATGGAGTTCTAGGATGGAGTCTGGAATATGCAGGTATGGAGCTTGAAGATCAAGAATACCATATTAAGTACTAGATGAGAGTATGAAGGATGTCATATCAGTTCAAACTAGAAGGAAAATAGAGTAATGAAGACTTTCAATATCTCATAAATTATGACAACAAAGCTAAAGCAATGATGGCCAAGGAGAAAAGTTTAGTTTATCGTCGTTCCATGATTACAATCTTGAAGAGGAATATACAAGCATTTAAGTAATCAGCTTGAAGGTATAAAATGTTTATCATACATTTTCTTATTCAATCTCAATGAGAAACTAATAGCCTATGAGGGGGAAAGACTCTTAAAACAAAGTTTTTTCAAGGTATTTGACAAGTTTTTAAGTTGGTAAAATAAGTTGCATTTGTGGGTCTTACAAATTCATGAAAAGAGGCATAGTGAAACTTGAAAGTGGAGGGGTCTTAACATTCCTCAATATCAAAATTCTGTTATGGCAATGTCAAATGTATAGAGATCCAAACTAGTACAAGTCTTTTATGAACTATGGATGCATGTACAGAGAACAATTGAAGAAGCATCTCTGATTTGTAATAATGATCTTAGGTTTCAATATGAAGACGAGATAAAGCAAATGAATGACAAGTCTGATATGAAAAGGTGTATAACATACTTGGAAAAGAAACATACAAGAAAACATCAATATGGACAAAAAACCTACTTAAGAACAATAATATACAAGGATGTCAAAGAAATGAAGGCCAAAACAGGGGACATGGAGCCAAATTCCAAAGATTTTTTTGAATTTTCAGAAGTTGCAGGTCAAGAACAGGGTAAAAGACTCATTGATAAGCTTCAAGAAGGATCCAGGAACTATAAGACAAAGCAAGGTAATAGGAAGTTGCTTGAGCATGTTCTTAGAGACAAGATCATGGGTTCAAATCAAATTAACTAACTCAGAATAGCTGCCCTCTATCCAGATGTGTTGAGGAAGGAGAAATGATTACACAAGGATTTCCTTTCAAAACAAAAAGGCATTGCTACTGTAACTATATAGTACCACAATAAACACTTTGCAGCAGTTAACCGTGTGCTAATCTAGAATTCTAAACTCGAACACATATGCATGAAAGACTTAGAAAAGTGCAATCATTTTGTCCATCCTTATAGTAAGGCTTTACGTCAACCAAATGGTAAGCCAGCCAACAAGTCCACTGGCATGAGAGAAAGAAACTTTTCTTCCTAATGGAGGGAACTACCATGGTGGTGCCAATCAATTAATGTTTGTAGTTCGGGAAGGTTTTTCACAGGCCTAAGTGTCTAGGCATGCATAAGTTGCCCACAATTAAAGAATTTTTTAGCATAATTTCAATTACCTCACTCAAGCCCTATGCAGGCCCTGATCGCTCAACATTGTTGTTATCTGATTTCAGAGTCTCCAGTAACCGAGGCACCAGATCCGGGAAGTTCTCTTCACCCATGCCCCTTATGAGTGACCCAAGAGCTCTAGCTACAACAACACGTACTTCTGGTATAGGGTCTGCAAGAACCTGTGCAGAATTTAAATTAATTAGAAATGTCTGAAAAATATATCTCAATAATACACATATAGGGAAAAGGATTCTGCCAATACCTTCTTCACTTCAGGAAGCATCAAGCTTATATATGGTAGCATATCCTTTCGCTCTGTTACCAAAGAACACATGTTTCCAACAATCTGGGCTACTTTCTTTGCACGTATCTACACTGCTTTCCCTAAGATCGTGGTGGACGATAAGCACCAACAATGCTAGTGATGGAGCATCAATAGTATTGAAAAACGTTATCTGCAATGATGGTAAGAGATAAAGGAATACAAGATGTTGGTAATAAATAAACAACATCAAATCTGGAAAAAAATGGTATAGAAGGCCTGACACAAAAATTTAAAAAATACCTACAGAAGAATGTCAAGGGAATGCTTTGTGTATTCATTGGGATCTGAGATACTCAAGAGTAATGATGAAACTAGTGCAGATATTTCAGGGTTCTTGATTACACTACCAACCTGTTAGCACCAGTCAAATAACATTTATTTGAATAGAAGAATAAGCAATAAATATTGAACAAAATAGAGATGATTGGAATTGACACTCGGATACAAGGCATGTTACCTACTGTAAAGCCATCCGAGTAGTAGATTGAACCTTTGGGTGCGTGTCTATTAAAACCTGCAATGTCCATGACAAAGAATTAGATTACTGAACCAAAAGAATAAGATAATTAGGTAAAACAAAGATTGTGATCATTTAGAACCCTAAGAAATCTCAAATTTTACTTCAATATTTCTTCATTGATCCAAACCTCAGTCAGTTAAGGAACAATTTTTGGAAGACATTGTGATAGCTGTTGAGGTGCACAGTAAGCCATTGCTCCCAGTAGCTAGACACTTAACTTATGTAACAGAACAATGATCAAATAGTGCAGGTAATATAAGTTCCAGCTAGGGATCAAAACCCAAACCCATAATTTAGGAATATTAGTGCCTGTGCGCACACACAAATAATATTATTCGTCTAGACAATCAAATGTGCCATATAGTAGGGTTCCAACAAGGGGGAAAAGGAGATGAAGCCAAGTGAATCTTAGCTAGTGTAACGCCTGCAACGAGTGATAGCAGTGCAGCTTCTGTGGTAAGGTCTGATCAGGCTTATAAGCTCCCACAGAGGCCTTTGTGCATTTGTTTCATCAGATTGGGTTGGTAATGGGTTGCAGTCCCAATAGAAAAAATTATAAGTAGACCCATGAGACAAGATCCTGAAAAAAAGCTAAAACGCCAACCAAAATTCTTGTTGTATAGAAGAATAAGATACCTGTTTTTGGAGTTGTGGAGTTGAGAGCAATGCAGAGATCCTCACATTGTCCATGGTGCCAGATCTATGAGCACGTTTCAGGGCACAAATCTCCCTCATCCTTCCTCCAAACTTGCAATAGTATGGCTGCATCCTTCCTCAAAACCAGCGACAGTATGGCCGCATCTTCCCTCCTTCCCTGGACAAACCATGCAACTGGAGGGAAATGAAAGAGGGAAATTAAAACTTTTGATATTTGAAATTTTTTGACATTTTGAAATGAAACACGTGTGTTTTTTTAATGCCACTCAAATTAATTTAAAAATATATATTTTTTAATAATTACAATAATTTTTAAATAATTAAAATAATTTTTAAATGATTAAATGTTTTTTTTATTTTGATTGTTTAAAAATATTTACAATCAAAAAAATAAAACATATTTTTTTGAGAAGCAATTAAAATTATATGAGTAAATAATGGACTGATTTTTGCATATAGTAATCCTTCTACCCTATTAAATCATCATGCTTTATTAAAAGGAGTTTTAAACTTTACACTATTAAATTATGTTGTATTTTAAATATTTGGAGTTCTAATCTCTTTTATATATATATTTTTTCTTTATAATTTATGTATTATTTTTTTCTTGGATCTTTACCTGTAATTGAATGCAAATAGTAATTCAGATTTGGTAGCTTCCATTGTAATTATCAATACTATTTTAATTTTTTATCATGCTTCAAGACTCCAGATTAGGTTAGGAAATTGCAATGACAGACAGGGATCACTTAATAGGGTCATTATATGGATTCTACGCACAGTCCTTAGTAATGCCAATTCCTTTGATTTTTTTCTATGAGGAGCCTAGTTGTGATTCTTAAAATTCAAGGACAAAATTCAAATTGATTCTGCTCCATACACTCCAAAAGAGGGGCATCCTTATTGGTAACAGAGCTACAAGGCTATTTGGTAGTTACACTAAAATTATTGGGATTCAAAGACTGGTATGATTCCAAAATTGGCTCGTTTTACAGTTCACATAATGGAAATTATGGCAGCTTGTATGTCACGGGCTATGTACCCCATGAACAATGGCATTAACCCTTGCCACAGTTTAGGCTTATACTTGAGCTTTGGAATCTAGAAATCAAAATGTGGTTTAAAATTTAAATTATCCTCCTATAGGTGACTGAACAAACTACATGTCTAATAGGGAAGCTTTTGTAATCATTCAATCTTTAAAAGACTTTGCATGAGTCAATTTGGGGAATTGAAGCTAGTATGAAGCCCCCTCTTCTCAAACCAGAGAAAAAATCATGGAGGATCAAGGACGATGGTAAGACGAGAAAGCTCGATGAGGAAGCCAATGGTGCCGCTCTGCAACTCTTGAAGGATGATCTGCACTCGTTGTTGGAGCCACTGAGCAAAGACAGCCCGACCCGAACACGCCTGGTCGAGAGACCTCACATGGCGCGACACAATGCACCCGAACGAATGATGCCACAAGGGAGAAAACAACAAACGGGCTACCAGAACGTTCACAAGGAACCCAGGTGGTCACAACTTAGCAAAACTGATATGGGCGCCCTCAAACAAAATAGCCTAACCCGAACGCGCCCAGTTGGGCGACCTCACACGGCGCGACATGGCGCACCCGACTGAACAATGCCACAAGGTAGAAAATGGCAGACGTGCCGCACGAACATGCACAAGGCACTCGGGCAGTCACAAGTTAGCATATCTGACACGGGTGCCCTCACATGAAACAGCCCGACCCTGGCGCCCTTGGTCATGAGGCGTCACATGGTGCGACACGGCGTGCCCGGTCACATGGAGGCATAAGGTAGCAAACGGAAAACGGGCCGCCGGAACATGGACAAGGCACCCGTGTTATCACAAGTTAGCAAATCTGACACGGGCACTCTCGCATGAAACAGCCTGACCCAGGTGCCCTTGGTCATGCGGCGTCACATGGCGCAACACAGCGTGCCCGGTCGCACGGAGGCACAAGGTCGGGTGCCCTCACATGGTGCGAGGCCCTCAGACAAAATGACCCGACCTGACCTGAACGTGTTTGGTTAGGTATAGGCAATTGACAATAAAGTAAGAGAAGGATTTGACTACTGGACAATTAGAGGAATGAATAATATTCCACACAAAACTAAGCGTGGTGTTGCAGCACTTTCTAGGCTAAGGTATTTTGAAGGGGTTCCCCCACCATATGACCGGAAGAAGAGAATGGTCATTCCAGATGCTCTGAAAGTGTTGAGGCTTCATCCAGGTCACAAGTATTGTCTGCTAGGAAGGCTTTCCAAAGAAGTTGGCTGGCATCACTATGACACTATTACGAAATTAGAAGGGAAGATAAAGGCAAAGGCTCAGGTATCATATGAGAGAAGGAAGCAATTGGAAAAATTGAGATCAAAAGCAGTGGAGTTAGCTGAAAAGCAGTTTACCCCAGAGATGGATAAGATAAAACTTGACAACATATTGGTAAATTTCCTTGACTCTTTATTGGTTATTCAGAAGGAGTATGAATACACCACCATTAATATCAAGGTAACCGGCCACTAGAAAATCAAGGGGTTAAGGGGTTAGATGTTTGGAGTTTAGGGGGTTAAATGGGTTAGGGTTTTAGAGGTTTAGGGGGTTAGTGGATTTAACAGTTAAGGATTTTATGGGTTAGGGGTCGTTACGGGTTAATGGGGCTAGGGTTTAGGGGGTTAAATGGGTTAGGGTTTTAGAGGTTTAGGGGGTTAGTGGATTTAGTAGTTAATTATTTTAGGGGTTAGGGGTTGTTACGGGTTAATGGGGCTAGGGTTTAGGGGGCTAAATGGGTTAGGGTTTTATGGGTTTAGGGGGTTAAATGGGTTGGGGGTTGGAAATGAGTGTTTAAGGGGTTAGGGGTTAAGGGTTAAAGGTTTAGGTTTTAGGGGGTTAAATAGGTTGGGGGTTGGGAATTAGTGTTTAAGGGGTTAGGGGTTAAGGGTTAAAGCTGGTTTAGGGTTTAGGGGTTAAATGATTTGAGGCATATTTTAGAGGTTTGGAGGCAGAGGTTGAGTTGATTTTTATGGGAGTTAGAGAGGTTAGGGGTTAAGGGTTAAAGCTGGTTTAGGGTTTAGGGGTTAAATGGGTTAGGAACGCATTTAGAGGTTTAGGGGCTTGGGGGATTTAGCAGTTAAGGATTTTAGCTAGGGGTTAGGGGTTAAGGGGTTAAGGGGTTAGAGGTTTAGGGTTTAGGGGTTTAAATGGGTTATATGGGTTTAGAGGTTTAGGGGGTTAGGGGGTTAAATGGGTTACAGGGTTTCCCAGGGGTTTGGGGATTAAATGGGTTAGGAGCTAAGGGTTTGAGTTGGTGGTTAAGGGTTTATAGGTTTTGAGGTTTTAAGGGTTAAATAGGTTAGGGTTTTAAGAGGTTTATGGTTTGGGGGTTAAGGGGTTATAGGATTAGGGTTTGGGGGTTAAATGGGTTAGGGGTTTAGGGTTGAGAGATATAGTTAAGGATTTTGGGGGGTTAGAAGTTACGGAAGGCTAAGCCTAGGTTGGAGAGTTTTTGAGGGTTGAATGGGTTGAGAGGTCGGGGAATGCGAGAGCCCTTGAACCAGCTTGACCAAGACCAAATGTGCCCAAGTCGAGCGACCTGCGCGACACGACATAGCGTGCGCGGGCCAAGTAAGTGCCTGAGGAAAACGGAAAATCTTCATGGCAGTGCACATATCCTCCGATCACGACTTAGCAAAACTAATATGGGCGCCCTCGAGCGAAATGGCCGGGCAGGCAGAACACACACAGTCGAGCGACCTCACATGTGCGACTCGCGGGTGCGCCGGCAGCGATGCCACAAGGAGAAAATGGAAAACGGGCCACTTGCGAACGTTACCTGGCTTGCCCGGTGTGGTCACAACTTAGCAAAAGCGATGCGGGCACCCTCGAGCAGAGCGAGCCCAACCGAGCCTTGGGTTGAGGCGTCTCTGTGGCACACGACGAATGATGCCTGAGGAGAAAATGGAGAAAAACGACCTGACATTGCAGGCACTGGGTGGTCACAACTTAACAAAATTGATATGGTGGTGAAATGGCTGACCGAACACGCCGATCGGGTGACCTCACACGGCACGCCGAGCCGAAATTACGATGAAAATGGTAAATGACCTGCAGGCAGTAGAGGCACCGGGTGATGCAACAACAAAACGTGCACAAACTGCCTTGAACAAAATGGCCGGCCCGACCCGAACCGGTCGGTGACCACATGGCACGAAATGACGCGCTTGACCGAACGAATATGCCACAAGGAAGAAAATAGAAAACGGGCTGCCAAAATGTGCACAAGGCACCCGGGTAGTCATAACTTAGCAAAACTGATACAGGTGCCCTCGAACAAAATGGCCCGAACTAAATGCGCCCGGTCGGGTGACCTCGCATGGCACGACACGGTGCGCCCTACCGAACGATGCCACAAGGGAGAAAACGGAAAATGGGCCACTCGAACATGCACACAACACTCAAGTAGTCACAACTTAGCAAAATTTATACAGGTGCCCTCAAACAAAACAGACCGACCCGACCCAAACGCGCTCGGTTGGGCAACCTCACACAGCGCGCCCGACCCGAACATGCCTGGTCGGGCGACCTCACATGGCGCGACATGCCACACCCAAACGAATGATGCCACAAGGGAGAAAATGGAAAACGGGCCACTCGAACGTGCACAAGGCACCCAGGTGGTCATAACTTAGCAAAACTGATACGGGCGCCCTCGAACGAAACGACTCGACCTGAACGCGCTCGGTCGGGCAACCTCGCATGGCACGACAAGGCCCGCCCTACCGAACGATGTCACAGGGGAGAAAATGGTAAACGGGCCACTTGAAGGTGCACAAGACACCTGGGCAGTCACAACTTAGCAAAATTGATACGGGCGCCCTCGAACAAAACGACCTGACCCGAACGCGCCTGGTCGGGCGACCTCACACGACATGACACAGCGCGCCCGACCGAACAATGCCACAAGGGAGCAAATGGAAAACGGGTCACCCAAACATGCACAAGGAACCTGGGTTGTCACAACTTAACAAAACTGATACGAGCACTCTCGAACGAAACGGCCCGACCCAAACGCGCCCGGTCGGGCGACCTCACACGGCGTGCCCGACCGAACAATTCCACAAGGGTGCAAATGGAAAACGGGCCGCCCGAATGTGCACAAGGCACCTGGGTGGTCACAACTTAGCAAAACTAATACGGGCACCCTAGAACGAAACAACCTGACCTGAACGCGCCTGGTTGGGCGACATCGCACAGCGCGACATGACGCACCTGACCGAACGATTATGCCACAAGGGAGCAAACAACAAACAGGCCACCCGAACATTCACTAGGCACCCGGGTGGTCACTGTTAGGAATCTGTAATCAGCAAGATTGGCAAAGTCCGATCACAGAAACAACATCATTTCAACCAACTTTGGGATTCTAGGATCTAGCCCTCCTGAATCCGGAGAGGGATCTCTCCAATAAGTGTAAAGATGGATTTGTCTTTGATGTTTGGGGTAATAATATTAGGCTAGTTATGAAGGCCAAGGGTTTGTTTGTTTTTTGGATGGTTGAGCATGAAAATTACTCGAGGGGAAAGTTCTAAGTGCAAAAAGTTTCAAAGGTGAGAAGTTGCAAGTGGATAGAACAACTATGCTAAAAGATAGATATAACGATGGTTTTTAGTCCATTGGACTATGGAGTCATATCTCGGCTTTAATTGAGCAACAACATCAAGAGTGATCCAAGGGGCAAGTCGTCTATACCACAAGGTTATTGAGATTAAAAATGATGGAATGGAAACAATGAAGTGTTGGAGGAGTGGAAACTGATAATAATTTCACAAGGGATTTATAGTTAGTCCAAACAAGAAAAGCCTCTTAAGTAACTGTTTAAAACCAACCAAGGATAGGGCTAACCATAAAATTCTTGGGAAAGTTTATATTAAAGCAGCTTAATTGACAAAAAATCTAGTAATCCACATAATTACCTTCAGAAAGTATGAAAACACATAAGAGAAACAATGTGTGACTTAAGATCAGATAAAGTACTTTTAAACCTAGTTTGCTTTCAGTCAACACTAAGGGAAATATTCAGAATCTGCCTTTGGAGAAAAAAAACTAGAAACAGGGCAAACCATCACTTTTGTAGTCTATCTTTAATAAGCAAATAATGAAAATAATTTTCAAGAACAATGTTTAGAGCAAACAGTAGGAGGAGGGAACGCCAACATTCCTAACTACTTAAACTATATTGAATCATTCTCAAATAAACAATTTTGAGGAAAACATTAAGATAAAGATTTTTAGTCAGAGAAGGTTACTGATATACAGTAGGTCCTAACTCTATGCGTGCTGTTCCTTATCGGAGAAAAGTGAACAATATGACATACATAGAAGGAAAAGAAAGAACAAAGAAAGGGGCACTTCACCAGTGATATAGACCAGGATCCCAAGAAACAACTTTTATATTGATGTCAAACCAGTTATAGTATTCAAGTCCAATGTTTCAGTTCAACAATCATCTTCGCTATTTAGCCTAACTAATCTACCACAGGCAGAGCTCCAAGGGCCAGAGAATACTATTTACAATCAGAAATTTAAGCTCAAATGTTTTTCAAAGTTCTGCAACCAATAGTTTTTCATCTTCTACTGAGGTATTTATAGAAGAATGATTAGGTGAAATCTAACAAAAGATCTCTTAAGACAATAAATACAGATCCAAGACTTCTCGGCCCTTTGAGGGGCTCGATGGAGAAGTTTACAGGTGGACTACTGTAGTAACTGTTTTACAATAAATATCAAAGCTCGGTGGGAGCTTTTATTTACTTTGAGGCTTTGTGTTACATAGGAGTAACTCTGCAGATATTTTTGCATTGATTTCCTTGCAGAAGTAACTCCCTGGCTGCGCTGGAGGCGAATATCTGATTTTATTCGATAACTTCGGCCTCTGTTTGAATAGTTTGAGGCAATAGGTGGCTATTATGGTAGCTGAGGAATTAATTCGCCTCAAATATGGAAGTGGAGGCCTTTCTGTCAGTTAAACACTTATGAATTTCCTTTGACTGTGTTTTAATCTAGGGAATTAGGCTTTTGATAATCATCTTTAGCCGTAATTCCCCAAATCTGTCTTTAATCTTCTTCTCTGCTGCGCTCTGTCTTCAGAAACTGTTACTCTTTTTAAATGTGATTTAATCACAGTGTCTTGTCGATGTGCAGGCTACGCTGGGCTTTAAAAGGCATCAATTCCCATGAAGCATTGATAAAACAGTGGAATGAAGCCTCGTGAATGGTTCTCTTTGATAACTCAAAGGCGCGGAAAACGTATTTCCCGGCCCTCGGATTTCCTTCATTATTCAATGGAAAACCATTAAAACACCTGCAAAACACAAAAACAATTAAGAAATCCTGCATTTTTTGGTATAAATTGCTTAGAAGGCGGGGAAGGAGCGTAGCCGTTGGATCTGGACACGTGGACGGTCCAGCTCTCATCCAGGAATCACAATCCATGGGAGGAGGAAAGGGGTGCGATGAAAAATCTCCGATGCGATTGCACGATCGGGAGGGCAGAAGCGATTAGGCGATGGTCTTTGATCTAAGAACGAGATCAACGGTGGAGAATGAATCAGGGGAGTCGCAATCGGAGGTCGGGAATATAACGCAGCGATTGAGAAAATGCGATGCGATTTGGGAAATGCGATGCGATGAAGCGCAGGATGTTGATCTTAAAGATTAGATCAAAAGTGGAGAATGGATCAGGTGATCGGCAATCGGGGGTGGGAACACAACACAATGATTTTAAACTTTGCGATGCGATCGAAACCTCCGATGCGATGGAGTGTTGGCCTCTTGATTGAATTTCGAGCAATGGCGGGGATTAGTTCTGAGAAGAACCGGTGGAAAACCCTTTTAATATATGAAAACCCAAAGTTTAAAAATAAAAAAAAGGTTTATATGGATTGGGGCGGGATATTTATATATAAAGGGGATATGCGCCCGACTGCGGGGCCTTTGGGCTTTATGAACGGTGATATGGCCGGGGCATATTAAAACAAGGGCCAATCACAATCAGAACTTCGGAGGATGTCAAAACAACTTTGGAGCTAAGTTTTTGCAATGCGATTGGGAAGGTTTATGTAAAGAGTTGATCGCATCGGGATTTAATAGGAACATAAGACTTGCGCACCATCGAAAGTTTCCAATGCGATTAGTGCTATATGGGTTCGGCGCTTGGTTTTTATCACAAGGGCACATGTGGGGAAGTGGTTACGACTCAGCCCAAGGGGCTTAGGTCCATAGTAATAAAACTTGTATTTTTTATGAAATTTTCAGAGTTTTCAATGGATTTTGAAGGTTTCGGTAAGGTTAAAAAGTGAGTTTTTAACTTTGTAAGGGTGATTTTCATGAATGGAAGAAGAGAAATCATGAAAGAAAGGGAGTTTTTATGGAGAAAAAGGGGAGAAAATGAAGGTATTTCAGCAGTATTTCATTTGGAATTAGCAGAATTTTCTGAGTATAAAATGGAAATAGTAATGAAGATTTTGGACAGAGGCATGAGGCCTTCAAGGAGCCTTCAAGAGCCAACAATTTTTAGTGATAAAATTTTTTCCTTGGAGGCTCAAAAAGTCTTAGCCACCTTTTGGTATAATAAATATTATAGGTGGCTAACAGTCACAACTTAGCAAAACTGATACAGGCGCCCTCGAACAAATCGGCCTGAATCGAACATGTCTGGTCGGGTGACCTCGCACAGCGTGACACAGTGCGCCTGACCGAATGATGCCACAAGGGATAAAATGACAAACGAGCCACCTGAATGTGCACACAGCACTTGGGTGGTCACAACTTAGCAAAAATGATACAGGCACCCTTAAACGAAACAGCCCGACCCAACCCGAACGCGCCCGATCGGGTGACCTCACATGGCGCGCCCAACCCGAACGTGCCCGGTCAGGAAACCTCACATGGTGTGCCCGACCGAACAATGCCACAAGGGAGAAAATGGCAAACATGCCACCTGAACATGCACAAGGCACCTGGGCGGTCACAACTTAGCAAAACTGATACGGGCGCCCTCGAATGAAACGACCTGACCCGAACGCGCTCGGTCGGGCGACCTCACACGACGCTCCCAACCGAACGATGCCACAAAGGAGAAAATGGAAAATGGGCCACCCAAACGTGCACAAGGCACTCGAGTGGTCACAACTTAGCAAAACTGATACGGGCGCCCTTGAACGAAACAACCTGACCCAAACGTGCCCGGTTGGGAGACCTCACACGGCGCGACACGACGCACCCGAACGAACAATGCCACAAGGGAGCAAATGGAAAACGGGCCACCCAAACATCCACAAGGCACCCGGGTGGTCACAACTTAGAAAAACTAATACGGGCGCCCTCGTACGAAACGACCCGACCCGAACGCGCCCAATCAGGCGACTTCACACGGCACACCCGATTGAACGATGCCACAAGGGAGCAAATGAAAAATGGGCCACCCGAATGTGCACAAGGCACCCAGGTAGTCACAAATTAGAGAAACTGATATGGGTGCCCTTGAACGAAACGAACTGACCCGAACGCGCCCGGTTGGGCGACCTCACACAGCGTGACATGATGCGCTCGAATGAACGATGCCACAAGGGAGAAAATGGAAAAAAAGCCACCCAAACGTGCACAAGCTAGCACCCAGGTGGTCACAACTTAGAAAAACTGATACATACACCCTCAAACGAAACGACCAAACCCAAAAACGCCTAGTCGGGCGACCTCGCACGGCGCGACATGGCGTGCCTGACCGAACGATGTCATAGGGGAGAAAATGGAAAACGGGCTGCCCGAAGGTGCACAAGACACCTGGGTGGTCACAACTTAGAAAAAATGATATGGGCACCCTCAAATGAAATGGCCCGACCCAAACGCACTTGGTTGGCTGACCTCACATGGCATGCCCGACCGAACGATGCCACAAGGGAGAAAACGACAAACGAGCCACCCAGTGCACAAGGCACTCGGGCAGTCACAACTTAGCAAAACTGATACGGGTGCCCTCGAACGAAACGACCCGACCTGAACGCCCTCGGTCGGGCGACCTCACACGGTGCGACAGGGCGTGCCCGATCGAACGATGCCACAAGGGAGAAAATGACAAACGGGTCACCCGAACATGCACAAGGCACCCGGGTGGTCACAACTTAGCAAAATTGATACGGTCGCCCTTGAACGAAACGACCCGACTTGAAAGTGCCCGGTCGGGCGACCTCACATGGCGCGAGACGGCGTGCCTGACCGAACGATGCCACAAGGGAGCAAACGGAAAACGGGCCACCTGAACGTGCACAAGGCACCCGGCTGGTCACAACTTAGGAAAATTGATACGAGCACCTTCGAACGAAATGGCCCGACCCAACCCAAACGCGCCCGGTCGGGCGACCTCACACGGTGCAACACGACGCGCCCGAACGAACGATTCCACAAGGGAGCAAACGACAAATGGGCCACCTGAATGTGCACAAGGCACCTGGGCGATCACAACTTAGAAAAATTGATATGGCGCCCTTGAACGAAACGACCTGACCTGAACGTGCTCGGTCGGGCGACTTGACACGGCGCAACATGACGCACCGGACCAAATGATGCCACAAGGGAGAAAATGGAAAGCGGGCTGCCCGAACGTGCACAAGGCACCCAGGTGGTCACAACTTAACAAAACTGATATGGGAACCCTCGAATGAAACAGCCTGACCCAACCCGAACGCACCCGGTTGGGCGACCTCACATGGCGCGACACAGCGCACCTGACCGAACGATGCCACAAGGGAGAAAACGGCAAACGGGCTGCCCGAACGTGCACAAGGGACTTGGGCGGTCACAACTTAACAAAACTGATACGGGTGCCCTCGAACGAAACGACCCGACTTGAACACTTCCCTATAACAAGTATTTAGTGTGGAACCTTGTCTCGAAAACTCCAACAACCACATTAAATCTTGTTGTGGAACCCAAAGCATATAATTACTGGGCTTGGGAAAGAACCCTAGATTACACCTTTCATAAAAATTTGAAAACCAATAATGCATAGTAATCCAAAATTATCCATAAAAGGATCATCAATGCTTTCGCATTGTGCCACTAAAAATTCATGTGCAATCATTAAAATATAAACAATCCACTATCAACGAAGCTCGACTATAATGAACCTACACATTTTCAACCTCATAATCAAGATTTTTCCAATCGATAAAAATAGGATAACATGCAAATTGAGTCAATGAACTATCCATAATCTAGAACAATGTATTGTTTCATATGGAGGATGCAAGGTTTTTATTTGAAATCATTATACGTTGGTGCCTATCCCTAATGAGTAGCAAAAAATTCATCTTATTCCCCTTTAATTTTCATCTATAGAGATGCAAGAGGAAACCTATACAAAATATGGATGCATACCTTTGTTTTTAGCTCGCAAGAGAAAACCTATACAAACTATGGATGCATACCTTTGTTTTTAGCTTGGACGCATCTTATGTCCACACAACATTCGACTTCACCATGCCAATTGTCAATACACAAACACTTCGAATGTTGCACCACTTTTACACTTACTTAATCATTAACACTCACTACTTTCATAAAAATGTCACAAGAGCAACACATAGCCCAAACTCTCGCAAGAGTGACACTTTTATCCGAATTGTCGCAATAGCGACGCTTTCCTCAAATGTCGCAATAGTGACACTTAGCTCTATGCCATCGCAATTCCGACACTTTTTCCTGAACTGTCGCAATTCCGACACTTTTACCCGAACTGTCGCAATAGCGACGCTTTCCTCAAACATCGCAATAGTGACACTTAGCTCTATGTCGTCGGAATTGCGACACTTTTGCCCAAACTGTCGCAATTCCGACGCTTTGCTACAAACGTCGGAAGACCGACACTAACTTCTAAGTGTTGCAATACTGACACTTGTCTCCAAATGTCGGTATAGCGACAGTTGTGGGCGGGATTTGAAAAATTGATAAAATTTGGGGAAATTTCCGACATTTGGTCAAAAGTGTCGGAACCAAAGTGTCAGAATTTCTGCCAAATGTACTAGTGATTAATAAAAGGATCCAGGAGCATTATGCAGATATTAGGCATGGTAGAACTAGGTCCTCAGCGCTAGCTGAGCATGCAGAGAAGACGAAGCATCACATCTGTATGGAAGACGCTAGAGTCCTTGCTAGGGTTGACCATTTCCATCACCAAAAAATTAGGGAGGCAATTGAGATTGAGAAGAGGCCCCGTACGTTGAACAGGGATGATGGATGGAAAGTTAGCAGTTGTTGGATTCTATCTCTTCACTCCTTGTAAGGGTCCTTCCTCTAAGTGGTCTCCTTTTTTTATTTTTTTATTTTAATAATTTATTCATTGGTATTTTTATGATTTTGTTATCTTATATTTTTTTTTATATTATTACTATTATTATTATTTATTTTATTTTATTTTTATTTCTGTTTTATTGTATTTTATTTTAATTTTATTTATTGATTTATTTATATTAATTAATTTATTTATTTATTAAAATAAATAATTAATGTCAAAATAAAATAGAAATAATTTAATTTATTTTTATTGTATTTTAATTTTAGTTGTTTTAATTTTATTAATTTATTTATTCATGTATTTATTTATTTATTTATTAATTTATTTTATTTTATTATTTTTATTTATTTATATTTTATGACTTTGACTTTGACTTTTGATTTTTTGTGACTTTTGACTTGATGATTTAATTTAAGTTTAAAAACTTGTTTTACTTTTTTATCTTATTTCTTTGGGAGGGGTGATATTTTTAGTTTTTAGTTTTGACTTATGTCTTTATATATTTTTCTTGGTTGTTTCGTAACTTTTAAGGATGGGTTAATTATATTTTTGGTTCATTATATATATATATATATATATATATATATATATATATATTGACCGTTTTTTAACATTTTCAATTTTAAGGATGGGTTAATTATATTTTTGGTTCATTTTATATTTTTATTTTAGTTTTATTCTTATTTTTTACCGTTTTTTAGCATTTTTAATTTTTCTTGGGTTTTGACCGTTGCTTATCTCTTCCTGGTATAAAAGTGAAAGTCAAATCAACCAGTCTTCATTATCCTGATGATGAACTACAGTTGGTAGTTCGAAACGCGTCGGTTCCAAAATTTCTTATGTGACTTCCTGGAAGATTTATAATTTAAATGTTCTATATTTGTCTGCAGTATCCTTTCATATAACAATTTCATTATTTTTTTCCCTTATAACCTTCATACCTGTGTCAAGATCACTTTGAGCTTTCTTTCTATCTATTTATGCCATCTTCAATGCTGTACTCAATTGTGATATATTTGCTGCTAATTAATCAGTTTCAGTTGATAAAACTATTATGCAAACATGAGAGTCAATTTGCCCTTGTAGCCTAGTTACTTCTTCTTTCAATTTGGAAACCTCTTCATCTTTTTGTAACACCTACTGTAAAAGCTTCTCCTTTTCAGAATCAACTTCTACTACCTCAGCTACCATTGTGTGTTCTCAAGTAGGAAGTTTTAGCTTCTTTCTAAGTACACTTACTTCTGATTCTTCACTTTGTAATAAATTTTGTGTAGCTGATGTATTAGTGTGGTCTACTCCAATTTTGATAATAATCTTCTTTAATTCTTCATTCTAAGTAGAGAGAGCTCTGGAATTAGCTTTCTCCAACTTCATTTGCTTGATCACCTTTGCCAACATGTTTTCATATTTTCTTGCAGCTGCACTAGTTTTAGTCAAATCATTAGCAATCAATAAACTGGTTTGCATATGTAAATTAATTTTGTAAGGTAAGGGAATATTCCTGGCATCAACATTCAAATTGATAGTCTTGAAGTTTCTTGATGAATCTACTGTCATTTCATATGGGTGTGAAAAAGAAATCTTAGGTTGCTCCTTTTCTAAATCCATAATATTCAATAACCTAGTTTGATCAAAGGTGATTTGAGACTCAGCTTGAGCCTTCATGCTTTCCCTTATCCTTTGATTCTTATCAGCAATTTGGGAAAAAAATTGTTTAATCAATGGCACCTTCTCATGAACAAATTCATATCTGGATGGTGAAGTTTGTGTATTATGAATTTCTCCCAATTGAATTGTCAATCTAGGTTGTGTATATGGTACTTATTAACTCATCTTAGCCCTTTTCTCATCTCCTTGTTCCTCTGTATCATATTTATTTTCTCTATCTCTATTATTTCATTTTCAGAGATATCAGGAGTTTCAATACTAGTGCTATCATTCCCTGCAAAACCCTTATTAGCCAATTTCTCAATTTCTGGCTTGCTATCATGAATATAGGCAGAATAAAAATTTTCAATCCTTATTTTAGAAATCACCTGATGTGGGTCATAAGCCCACTTTTCACCCAACAATAAATGCATATCTTTAAGCTTTTCACTGGCTTCTTTTGCAACTTGCCTCATATTTAAAATGAAAAGACCAATGGTCATGGGTAATTTGAACATATGACCCTTCTTCTTTGGTATAAAATGAGTCTGATCAACATTTAAACTCTGCCTAATAAATTATGAGGCAAACATCCTCATGGGAACAAATGTAGGAAGTCTGTAAGCTTCAAACCCAACCCCATACAACCTAATCTCTGAATAATATTCAAAACTAAATTAGTCCCCATACCTGCAATTGTTACTGAGCTGAAGGAATTCTCGGGCTTTAGGCAGAAAACATAGGGATCAGTTCCATTCAAAACATTATAAGCAATTGGTAGATAATAAGAAGAAAAGTCAAACAACCCCCCATCATTAGGTTCATTCATTACTATGCCAGTCCCAAACAATACTAACTACATTATTTTATTTGAATTCATAATATTCAATCCTAAATTCAAAAATTCCTCTCCATTTTGATACATGAATAGAGATGTAACAACTGAAGGAAATTTGAATGAACTTGTTAAAGTTAAACTCATTAACTGAGAGTTGATATTCTCTTGTCAAAATGATGGGATATCTAACACTACTTCAGGCTTCATCATTAAATCAAATAATCTCAGTACTGATCTTTAAACCTGCAAAGAATACTCTTTCCCAAGAATTTTTGATAAAAATTGCAAAACATGTTTAATTTCTGCATCAAAGATTTCCAAAGAGAATACCTTTTCATCCGAAGAAAACTTCCCTGCTTGTGGCTTTAGGAAGAAAATCATCCATGTGAATTCTTTCTCTGCAAGACTGTCATAATGAGCTACCAAAGGCTCTTAAGTGAAACTAAAACAGGCTTCTGACTCAGGGTAGTGTTGAAGCCTAGAAAATCTCTGCTTCAAACATTGGGGAAAACCACCCGGTCGGGACCTTAGGACAACTCCTTATCCGTTTGGTATGGTGGCTCCGACTGGATTGAAAGGACCAGTTTCCTTATAACTAATGGGTTGGTGATGGGTTGATTTGGATGAGTGAAAATGGGACTAAATAACTAAAATGAAACTATCTAATTTAATCTAAATACTAATAAAGAAATTCTAAAGTTAACCCGGGTATCATATGTGAATACAACTTAAAATTATTCCAATTTAATAACAACCATAAAAATGTATTATCGTTTAATTGAAATGTGCAGAAACAAATAAAGATAAATCTGTTTAAGAAATTAAACAGAGTTATATTAGCATATTGTATTCATCATTTTATATCATCTACATACACTTATGAAAGATAACATTTCAATTATACTCAAAAACGATATATAAAGAAACGTTGTGAAAACCAAATATATATAAATGATAGCAAATTTTAAAGCGAATATCATATGACAAAAGAAATCAACAGTGAATAGATAAAAATACCTTATCCATATTGAAAACTTTCAAATGAAATCTGATACTCTAATCCAGTAATTTCGATGCAAAATAAAATTCAAGGTACAGAAATGCAACACTTTAAAGATAATTCCACATAAAATCACCAGATGTGATCCTTTATAAAATATAAGAGGCAGTGGAGTACAGAAATGTAATCTCCAAGTCAAAAATATTACAACTCAGGACCCCTTCTCCAATGCATGAGAGGGGCTTAAATATGAAATTACATGAAAACAGAATCCTACTACTACTGCTACAATCTATCAATTTAAAAATAGAAATACTATCTTAAAATGGAACTGATTCATTGCTTTTCCTTCTCACTCGATGTATCTAGGTGGCAAATTTTCAACATTTCCTGTACCTATAATGGATGACTCATCTTGGAATGTAACTGTCCAGCGTATGTGGCATCGGAGAATTCTGGAATCAAACAATCAACAGCATTTGATAGGCATTTAATAGCTGATTGTTGATTGAGTGGCTTAATCAGATAGGTCCACATATTATCCCAAGATATTGTTTGAAGCTTATTGATCTGTTGATTTTTATTCATTGTTTCTTCTTTCCATCTGCGATCATTTTCTTTGACTTTAAGTAAACTTCCTGGAACACAATCTGAAATGAGATTACATGCATACAAGCTGTCATTGATAAATTGTGTTATATTACCCATCATGCTTCTTGCTCTTGATATAGCTCTCTCGGCTTTCATCAACTGTTGTTCCCACTCTGTAAACATGCTTTCCTTATGTATTTCTTCTATCCGAGGTAGATTAGCTTCTTTTCCATTTTCTGTATCTTGCCAAATAAGAAATTCAGAAATATTTTCATCGGCATCATCAATCTCTTGCCTGAGAGTAACTATGTCCAGTATCAAAGATGATGTGATATCAATAAATGGCTCTGTTTGAGTTAATTTTGTACAAAAATTATTTAACTGCTGAGACAACAGTTTATTGGCTTCAAGAGCTTCTGCTTTCAATTCATTTAATTTGGGAAAATCCTTGAATTTTTTTAAAGTTGCTTGAAATTCTTTTTCTTGTACAATCTTTGTATTTTTCTCATCTTGCAAAAAATTTTGTAACTTTGAAATTTCTTGATTCATCTGTTGCTGTTTGTTTAGAGCTTGTTCATCAACTTTCTTCTTTTCTATGGCTAGCTGCTCTTCTAGCTCTTTAATTCTAAGCTCTTGATTTTGAAATTGCTGTTCAAATTGAGCAATCTTCTGCTGATTTTCATTAGCTTGTTTTTCAAGTAAAGCTAGATGTAGATCTTTCTGAGTCATCAACTGAGAAACCTCTACAGCTTTATCTATTTTCGCAGCACTGTATGCTCCTGCATATTGGGATAACTTAGTGAGACCCTCAGATGGATTCACTTCAACATTCTTATAAACAATACTCATGAATTCCTCTTGTGAAGCAAAAATTGTGTCTTGATCCATTTTCTTTCTTTTTCTCTATTTTTTAACAACAGCCTTATGTTTAGGGTTGTAGAATACATCCAGAGGGGGGATTTCCTCAATTTTCAACACAATTTGTCCTGTAGGATGTTCAGGAATGATTTCAACATCCTGATCTTCTGGATTTTTCTCTTCAGGATTATCCTGCAGTCCTAATTGATGAGCAAATTGATTATACTGCTTCAACAATTGAGATGAAACATTAAGATCAACAGAGTCTATAATTTCATCAGTTTTTTTGTCTGAACCTTCCTTTTGAATATGCACATTAGTATCAGTACTTGTGCATTCTTTCTCTGTTTGAAATGTGGATTGCTGATCAATATTTTCATCAGGTTTGCCATTAGTGATTTCTTTCTGAATGTGTACAATCGGATCATTTCATGTTGCTTCTTTTTGTGTCTGTATAATGGGCTGGCCAGTAGATAACTATGTAATGGCCTTACGGAAAGATGTTTCTTTTGTTGTTTTGCCAGATTTATCTTCTATTTCTGCGTCTTTCGTAGGAACTCTTAGTTGATCTAAAGGAACTTTCAACAATCTTTTCTTTCTGAATAACATAAATTTATTCATTTCTTTTTTCTGAAATTTGGACTTGGCCAAATTATAGACTTGAGGAAAGTCATTTAATGAAACAAAAAAATCATCAAATTCATCCGGTTCATGCTCGAATCGAGAAATCGAAACTGCAGAAGTAACATTAAAAGCTATTTTTTGCGGATCATACTGTCTCCCCGGGATTGTTGCGAATTTAAAACCCTTTATTTTGGCAACTTCCTTTTCTGCATGGTTGAAGTCATTCACAGTAAAATGTCCACAATTTAACGGAAACGAAGGCCAGATTATTTTCTTACTATTGCTCAGAGATCTAGACATTCCTTCAACTGTCAATTGATAGGATATTTCCTGAGCTAAAAGCTTATCTGGGACAATAAGAGGGAGAACGTGGGGTTCCACAATACTCCCAAAAATCCTGACATATGTGAATTTTTCTTCTCCAAACCAATCTCCTATTGAGGATAAGTCAGCTTTAGCTTGGTCGGAGAATCTAGGGGGAAAGCGATTGAAAATGGTTTGAAAGACTGGAATAAGGAAACCATGACATATTCTATACACATGATCTTTGAAATGAACTTTCCAAAGGAGTTTATGGTATATATGAATCGGGGTAGGATCTTTAGAAGTCCATTTCCATCCTAACAAGGGAAACTCAGAATTGAAACAAAGGGCGTCTAGAATATAAGCACAAAAGAAAAAGGGAGTGATATTTCCAGCGATTTTATCTTGTCTGTATTCGAGAATCCTATTAGCTATCCTATCAGAAAGAATAACAACCCAGTCCATAATTTCGGAATTGACAGCAGCTAGGATTAAAGGAACCATTTGTATAGAAAACCTAACAGAATTTTTATTGCCAAATAATCTACACATCATAGCAGCGGCATAGCAGTATGGGGGTAAAAGAGAATCCACTAAATACATACAGGATGATTCATTTTTGTGCTTTTCAGGATTTTTCCTCCATTCTTTGATAGGTTCAGATTGAACCTTATTGTTATTAGCAAACTCTTTGACAAATTCTTTGTTATAAACCTTCTGCGGATCAGGAAGATGATACATTGCCTTAATGTCTTCTGCTTTAAATGATCCAAAATATGCTCCAGAAGATGAAATAAACATTCTTTCCTTTATTTCCACACTATCGATAACCCATCGAATCACATCATAATAAGGAATGACGTTTTCTCTGGCCGCAATTCGATGTAGAAATGAATTTGCAAGTGTTCTGTCAGTAACCTCAGAGTCAGAATCTGAGGTATCTTCATCTGGAACTGATACCTTTGCTATTGTGACTTTAGGGTTTTCACTCTCCAATAGATTATAAACTCCTTCCCATGTCATTCTGCCGAGCCCTTGACATGATGTATCCGTAACTAGTTTCAACTTTGCAGGCTTTTCCTTTGAGACTGTAGGAATCTCAAAAAACTTAGCAGCAACAACAGTCTTGGTTCTCCTCGTTCTCTTCGACATTTATGTGTCTGATATTGTTTCCCTCTGTCTGCGAATGAAAGGATTTGATGTTCTTTGATTCTGCAAGGAAATAAGCTCTGAGTCGTAATAAACAAGCAATTGAAAAGAACGATTATAAAAATTATGGGTTCATGATTCATTATTTATTGAATCCGTGTAACACTTAAATATTTTGTTTGGGTCACACTCACGTATTCAAAACAGAATCGTAATCCAATATCGTTTGATTTTCTATTCAATGTTGATCGTACTATTGGAGTTTTAGCATTTGTGAAAATAATATTAAATTACCTATTATGAACTCTTCCGATGTGACAAGTATATAGTATATGACTATCAATCGCATCGGAAGTATTCAAATGGTGTATAAATATCACAATAAATATTTCTCCGATTTCCGATTATGTTAACAAAACCTCTTCGATTTCCGATTTGTAATTACGAACTTCTCCGATTTCCGATTGTGATGATGGTATATCGCATCGAGGAGCTTCAATCGAAAAGAATGATTAATGACTTTTCTCCAATTTCCGATTACGATATGGTGGGGTCTACCATATAGAGATTCTTATCATTTAAGCAAAACAAATGTTTATTTTCTTTTGAAAAGTGTTTTATAATAAGGTGCGTCGCATCGGGGAATTTTCAATTGATCACAAAGAATTTATCAAAAGTGCTCCGATCATGCGATTGCGATTGATCGCATCACATCGGAGATATGTAAATGAATAACTTAAATCATTTTCGATTGGAGATTTGCGATTGGACTAATCGCATCGGAGATTTTGAACATGTATGTAAAACTTCTCTCAAAGATTTTTTCCGATTTCCGATTTCCGATTACTGTTCATGGGACTTTTGTAATTGATTTATTTTATATAATAAAGTATTTTATATTTAATCGGATCGGAAGTTTTTGAATGTGTTATTTGTTTGTACACACTTGGTAACAAAGATATGCAATGATTCTTTCAAAACAATGAATTTTTATTTCTAAGTCTTTTATTCCTATATTAAAAGAAGAAAAAAGGAACCCTATTTCTAAATGAATTTTATATAAAAAAATTTGAAAAAAGGGAGGGTTTTTGTACAGTATAACAATTGGCGATTCACTGGAAGAAACAATTATCTCTGAAAAAAATAAAATGAATACTATATTTCTAGTAAGTAAAGATTTTACAGATAATGAAAACTATCTTAGGATAATCAAGAATAAAATCTAACTATGAAAAAGAATAAAAATTACCTACAATTTCTTTCTAATTTCTTGAGAATAAAAACATTTTGGGTTATCTCAAGCTTTGATTGGTGTTAATAATGAAGTATGTGGATTTCTCCAAGTCTGGTTTTTATAATATACTCTATTTTCATAGGCATTTCCTCTGCTGCCTGCAAACGTTCATAGTCTCGACAGGGTTACCTTTTAACCATTAACTTATTCATTGTCTCTTCCAACTAAGATTATGAATTTTTAAAAGATAAATTCATAAGACATTTTATCTTATGTTTTTTGTCTTTTACTTATTTTTATTTTTAAGAGCCATTGTTCTGGTTTGGTAGCCAGTTAATAACAATGCCATTCACTAGTTGTAATTTAAACTGAACAAGCTGGCTCGTGATGAGACCCCTTGTCTTATATTTATAAGTCATTACCCTGTTTTGGTATGCAGTATTGGTAATGTCAGTTTTATTACTTCTTATGAACATGGTAAGCAGGCTCGTAATGAGACCTCCTATCTCTTAAAATTTTCATATAATTTCTTAGAATTACATTCTAAAAAATCACAACTTAAATGGATGGGGTGAAATAGTTTTATCCTTAAGAATCAATGGATGACAATTTTCAGAGTTCTTTGAGTACCAAGACTTAGAAAAATCTTTACTTTTATAGATAACCTTTCTCTGCTCAATAAAATTATAATGATTTACATTCTCCTCAAGTTTTCAAAATATCATGCAAATAATTGGAATAATCTTTCAAAGTTTAACATCATATTTTAAACTATCTAAAAACTGTGATCATCTCTTTAAAAATTCTTATTTACACAAAATAAATATTTATAATATTCTTCCTAAGAAATTTTCTTAATAGTAAACAGTCAATTAGAGACTTATTAACAACCTTTATTTGCAAAACAATTAAAAACTTTGCAAAAAGGAATATGTACAAGTAAGAAGGGGTTACCTCCTTATGAAAAGAATTTCTTCAAGACAAGCCCATTTACAGGAAGAGATTCTCTCTTTCCTGTTAAATCTTGGAGTATGAATGTATTTGAGCCTATCTTTTCAGCAATCTGAAATGGTCCAAGCCACATTTTCTGAAACTTGGCATGCTTACCTTTTTCTTCATGTGCTTTATCCCATTTCAGAACAAGATCACCAATTGAAAAAATCTTTGAGCCGGTAGAACTTGCATCAAAAGAAGATTTTACAAGCTGTTGATGTTTTTCATGAATAATTTTTTCTTTATCTCTATCTTCTTCTAATTTAAGGATTTGATCATATCTCAATTGAATATATGAAGAAGGATTTTCTTCAATGAATTGTACTAGGGCTAATGATGGGAGAGTTATATTTGATGTTATTACAGCTTCTTTTCCATAAACCAAATTGAAAGGTGAAGTTCCTATTGAAGCTTTTTGAGTAATACGATCAGCCCATAGTGCAAAGATTAAAGACTTGTGCCAATTCTTTTGATTTTGATCAATGGTCGTTTTAATAATTTTGATAAGATTTTTGTTAGTGGATTCAGCTAAACCATTACCTTGTGGATAATAATTTGCTGAATATTTAAATTTAAAACCTCTTTTTATTGCAAATTCCATCATACTGTTTCCAGAAAAATAAGATGCATTATCAAAGACGAGCGTTAGGTACACCAAACCTGGTTATGATGAATTGATCTATGAAATCAATAATTGTATCAGAATTGGCTACCTTCAAAGGGATTGCTTCTACCCATTTCGTAAAGTAATATGTTGCTGTAAGGATGTATTTGTGCTGTTTAGAAGAATGAGGTAGTATCTCACCAATAATTTCAAGCCCCCATTGCTCAAATGGTTGCTCAATATTTACTGGTTGCAAAGGAAAAGCTAGTTTCTTTTGTCTTCCACTAGCAGTTTGACAAATTTTTCACTTCCTCACATAATTATGTGTATCTTTAAAAAGGGTAGGCCAATAATAACCAGCATGAATTATTTTGTGAGCTTTGGTATCACCTCCAAAATGACCTCCTACTGGTCCATCATGCAATTCCTGCAACACCGTTTCAGCTTCAGTCTTTTCAAGACATCTTAATAAGATTGAATCATAATTCTTTCTGAATAACACATTATCAATGATCTCATATTTAATAGCCTTAAATCTTAAAGCACGTTTGTTCTTATAGCTGAGATTAGAAGGAGCATACCCATTTTTCAAGTAATAGATGAGATCAGCATACTGAGATTCAGAATCTGTAATACTTATCTGACTAACTTGAATATCATTGTTTGGATCTTGATTTTCTGGTATGTTATGAGCTCCTGCCAATAATCTGCAAAAACCTTGTCCTCTAACAATCTTAGCTGGTTTAATATCAATATCATATTCTTGCAAAGCTGTTACCCATTTAGCTCTCTTTTCTCCTACTTCTTTTTAAATTAATAATTGTCTCACTGCAGAGAATGGGACAATGATTTTTGTATGTGTTTTCAAGAGAAAAGGTATGAAATGTTTGATTGATTTAAACACGGAAAAGGCTTGTTTTTCAACTTCGGAATAATTAAGCTCAGCTCCTTGCAGATTTGAGCTAAAGAAAGAAATTGGTGCCTCAATTTTCTGATCATTGAGCTGTGTTAAAACTGCAGCATAGGATGTTTCGGTGGCCAAAGTATACAAAGTAAAATCTTTAGAAAAATCAGGGGTATTTAATGTTGGTGCATTAATGATTGCTTGTTTGATTGCCTCAAAGGCTTCTTTTTCTTTATGTCCCCATTTGAATACTGAATTTTTCTTGATCATATTTTGCATAGGTAAAACAATTTGAGAGAAATCGGGAATGAATCTTTTTACAAAATTGATTTGCCCAAGAAATGATTGCATGGATTTTTTATTATGAGGTAAAGAAATATCAAAAATTTCTTTCACTCTATCTGGATCAATATATATACCATCTTTTGACACAACAAATCCTAAGAGTTTTCCTTCATCAAGAGCAAAGAAATATTTCTTTGGATTTAAGGAAATACCAAACCTTCTACATCTTTCAAATATTTGCTTTAAATCATGTAGATAATTGGCTCTCTTTTTTGAAAATACTGTTATGTCATCAAGATAAATAACAACTAATCTATTGATTAGACCTTTAAATGCTATGTCCATGGCTCTTTGGAAAGTTGCTCCTGCATTTATTATACCAAAAGGCATTTTCTGATAAGCATAGGTTTCCCATTTGGTTCTGAAAGTTGTTTTCAATCTGTCATCTGGATGAACTAAAACTTGATTATAGCCTGAAAATCCATCAAGAAAGGACATGAGTTCAGAACCAGCTACCTTTTGAAGTATATGTTCCATGGTTGGCAATGGGAAATTGTCTTTTAAACATGCCTTGTTTAAATTTCTAAAATCAATACAGATTCTTATATCACCATTCTTCTTCCTTACAGGTACCATATTGGAAACCCAATTGGAATGCCTTACAGGAAAAATGATTTTGGCTTTTAAAAGTTTATTAAGTTTTGATTTGATCTGACTTTCAAGATTTGGATGAATATTTCTTAACTTCTATTGAACAGGTTTAATATCAGGAAGCATTGGAATTGTGTATTGAATAACAGAAGTATCATACGTTTTTAAATCATCATAATTCCAAGCAAAAACATTTTTATATTTGTTCAGAAGTTTAATGAAAGCATTCCTTTCCTCTGGAGTTAAATTGAGTCCTAAATTAACATTTTCAGGATTAGAGTCAGAACCAAGATTTACTAATTCAAACTTCAAAGTGGAACTTTGAAGTTTAGCATTGGTAACCTTCTTGAATCTGTCTTTTATATCATATAAGTCCTCCAATTTAACAACAGATTTTGGAATGGGATTTTCGTTACCTTTTGAGGCAATTTGTAAATCATGATCATCCTCATCAATAATTTTTTCATCATATGATTTCTCTGAAGTCATGAAATTTAAAATATCTTGATCATGGTAAAATACTCTCCAATTTGTGATATTATATGGAACAGATGGGCGAAAAATCAATTCTACTGAAAATCTATCAGGACTGCAATCTTCAGTAGGAAGGAGTTTGGATGCAACATTAGCTAACAAATCAGCTGATGTATTTTGATTCTTAGGAATAGAAGAAATATTGAATGCTAAAAAATGAGTGGTAAGATCTTGCACTAGGGTTTGATAGTGTTTAAGATGTCCTGAAAGGCAATGGATAGTATTCCTAACTTGTTTTATGACAATTTCGGAATCACCAAAGACTTTCAAGTATTTAACATCTAACCCTATAGATTTATAAAGTCCTTGAATCAAGGCTTCATATTCTGCAGTATTATTTGTACACTCAAATTCTAACCTACATGATAGCATGGTTTTCTCTCCATCTGGATCAATTAAGATGCATCCTGCTCCAGCTCCATCACTAGATTTTGATCCATCAAAATATAATGTCCAAAATAAATATTTATCTATTGGCTTATCTACAATTATATCAGAAATATTTACAATTCTGGAAGAATCAGATTGTGAAAATTTTTCTATTTGAGAAACAAAAGTATTTATAGAAAAGGGTGATTGTGGTGCTTTGAAGTTTCCAAGGAATGACTCAGCAGAATAACCTCCAAGAATATTGTTGTTGAAAGCCACAGGTTCATTAGATTGTTCAAATTTAGTGACAGTGTGCATCATATGTTTTTTTAGTTCAACTTTGATTTGATTTGGTTTCCCTTTGTAAGGAAGCCACATATGTGAATAATCAGTTGCGATATAACCATTAAGTTTCACAGACCAGTCCCTGCTTAAGACTAATCCATAGAATTCAGGAATATCTGCAATCAAAATATCAATTCTTTGGACAATCCTAGGATCGGAAGCTAGTCTGATAGTAACTGAATTGATTTCTCCTACCACTTGAACTTTAGAGCGATCCAATTGAACAATATGAACTGCCGATTTCTGTGGTTAAATATTCAATTTGGCACAAACAGAAGTAGGCATTATATTAGATGATGCTCCAGAATCGATTAAACAATTATGCATATTCTTATTGTACATTTCATAAGTCAAAAGAAAAGGAGGAGTCTGAGAATTTGATCTTTCTCCAATGAACACAGTATCAGTAGCATCTACTTTGTCTGGTGGCTTACCAGTTCCTTTAGCTGATTTTGCAACTACACCACTTGGTAAATGAGCAATTGGTGTAGCATTTAATTATTTTAATAACAACTTCTGCTGGTGTTTTAGTTTGCTGAGTTCATGTAATGAAATATTGGCTTTAATATTTTTCATGTCTTCAACAATGCTATATTCCATTGGATCTGATACCACCAAAGTCTTTGATGTCGATGTAGGAGGATTAGAAGAAGATGGCTGATTTTGAGTAGGTAATGGAGAAGTTTGCAAGGGATTTGTCTTTGGTACTTGGAGTTGTAGTTTTCTTTTTAGGAATTGTTTGTACAGGTTCCGATGTAGATTTACTCCTAGTACTTACAGGCATGGCTTCTTGATCTACCTCATTATCAGAATTAGGGATAATAAAATCCCACATTCCATGCAATTCAACTATTTCTTCATTCTCTTCTTCTTCATATAATACTAGAGATGTATCTTCTTCTTCTTCCTCTTCTGATTCTTCATTAGAGATTGAATTGGGAGGTTTAGTTTCAAGTTGATTTCTTTTGAAATTTTGGAATGGTTTTTTGGTAGAAGTTTCAGCTACTTGTTTTTTTATTTCAACCATTTCATTCGACATGGTTTTAAGAACTTTCTGTAAACCTTCCATGTCATATGGGTCTTTGGCCTTTTTCCTCGAATCATCTTTGAAGCTGACCTTCTTGGATTTCCTTTCCTCAATAGCATTTTTCTTTTCTAGAGAAATAATTCGTTTTTCTACTGCAATAGCCTCTTTCATATTCTCGGCTAACGTAGGTTTTGCGGCTCTATCTAAAAAAATTGCTATGTTTGAGGGTAAAGCGGTTATGTACCATTCACTTCTGACTTGTTCACTAGGCCTTGAATCTGTGTGGATTTTGTTCAAGAGTTTGTTGAATCTAGCGTTGAAATCTTTAATGGGCTCCTTGGGTTCTGTCTTCAAATTTGAGAGATCATTGATTAAAGTAGCTATTGATCTGTCATCTCCAAATTTGGTTAAAAAATGATCTGCAAAAATGGCCCAACTTGTTATGGATCCTGAAGGTAATGAAAAGTACTAGGATCCTGCTGCCCCTTGAAGAGTATAATGGAATAGTCTGACTACAACATATTCTTCTACGACTCCATTCAAATTTACAGCCAGCATAAAGTTATTGATGTGCTCTTCAGCTTGAATGTTAAGCTCTGGACTGAACTTTGGAAGCCATTTTCCAGGATTGTCAGGTAAATCATGTAAAGGTGCAGGCATGTTGACAGCCCCTGGACTAGCCCATGGTCTAGCCATTATTGTAACAACTGTTGGAGAAGTAGTAGAGACTGGTGGTGTCGGAACAGAAGTTGTTGGAATAGATGATGTTGAAATTGAAGATGATTGAGCAGATGATGTGGAAACAACTGCACTTTGTTGAGTTGGGGTTTCGGAAACAGGTGATTGAATATGAGATGAAGAACTTATATCACTTTCTAATTCCGATTGAGTTCTTCTTGTCTTGACTCTACTAGGTAAAGGAAATTCTTTCGGATAAATACCAAGTTTTTCACTTTGAATCCTAGTAAGAGGTTTTGAAGGAAAAAATTTTGAGCTTACACTACCTTCAGATATTTCAGACCCTTCTAGAGATAATGAGAATCCTTTCAATTTATGAATTAAATCTTGTACTTTAGGAGACTCAGGATTTTGATTGTCTGATTGTTTTGAGATTTTGGTAGTGGGTGTCTGAATATTCTTCTCAATTTCTTCTATAGGATTTTGTAATTCAGAAGAAATCAAAGAAGTTAATGAGGGTGTTTTTCTCTCAGAATGGCTTATGGGTAAAGATTTACTTGCCATTCATAGCTCAGGCCCTCCTTCTAGCGCCAAAAATGTTGAAGCCTAGAAAATCTCTGCTTCAAACATTGGGGAAAACCACCCGGTCGGGACCTTAGGACAACTCCTTATCCGTTTGGTATGGTGGCTCTGACTGGATTGAAAGGACCAGTTTCCTTATAACTAATGGGTTGGTGATGGGTTGATTTGGATGAGTGAAAATGGGACTAAATAACTGAAATGAAACTATCTAATTTAATCTAAATACTGATAAAGAAATTCTAAAATTAACCTGGGTGTCATATGTGAATACAACTTAAAATTATTCCAATTTAACAATAACCATAAAAATGTACTAAAGTTTAATTGAAATGTGCAGCAACAAATAAAGATAACTCTGTTTAATAAATTAAACAGAGTTATATTAACATATTGTATTCATCATTATATATCATCTACATACACTTATGAAAGATAACATTTCAATTATACTAAAAAATGATATATAAAGAAACGTTGTGAAAACCAAATATATATATAAATGATATCAAATTTTAAAGCGAATATCATATGACAAAAGAAATCAACAGTGAATAGATAAAAATACCTTATCCATTTTGAAAGCTTTCAAATGAAATCTGATACTCTAATCCAATAATTCTGATGCAAAATCAAATCCAAGGTACAAAAATGCAACACTTTAAAGATAATTCCACATAAAATCACCAGATGTGATCCTTTATAAAATATAAGAGGCAGTGGAGTACATAAATGTAATCTCCAAGTCAAAAATATTACAACTCAGGACCCCTTCTCCAATGCATGAGAGGGGCTTAAATATGAAATTGCATGAAAACAGAATCCTACTACTACTGCTACAATCTATCAATTTAAAAACAGAAATACTATCTTAAAATGGAACTGATTCATTGCTTTTCCTTCTCACTCGATGTAGCCAGGTGGCAAATTTTCAACATTTCCTATACCTCTGACGGATGACTCATCTTGGAATGTAAATGTCCAGCATATGTGGCATCGGAGAATTCTGGAATCAAACAATCAACAGCCTTTGATAGGCATTTAATAGCTGATTGTTGATTGAGTGGCTTAATCAGATAGGTCCACATATTATCCCAAGATATTGTTTGAAGCTTATTGATCTGTTGATTTTTATTCATTGTTTCTTCTTTCCATCTGCGATTAGTTTCTTTGACTTTAAGTAAACTGCCTGGAACACAATCTGAAATGAGATTACATGCATACAAGCTGTCATTGATAAAAAAAATTATATTACCCATCATGCTTCTTGCTCTTGATATAGCTCTCTCGGCTTTCATCAACTGCTGTTCCCACTCTGTAAACAGGATTTCCTTATGTCTTTCTTCTATCCGAGGTAGATTAGCTTCTTTTCCCTTTTCTGTATCTTTCCAAATAAGAAATTCAGAAATCTTTTCATCGGCATCATCAATCTCTTGCCTGAGAGTAACTATGTCCTGTATCAAAGATGATGTGATATCAATAAATGGCTCTGTTTGAGTTAATTTTGTACAAAAATTATTTAACTGCTGAGACAACAGTTTATTGGCTTCAAGAGCTTCTGCTTTCAATTCATTTAATTTGGTAAAATCCTTGAATTTGTTTAAAGCTGCTTGAAATTCTTTTTCTTGTACAATCTTTGTATTTTGCTCATCTTGCAACAATTTTTGTAACTTTGAAATTTCTTGATTCATCTGTTGCTGTTTGTTTAGATCTTGTTCATCAACTTTCTTCTTTACTGTGGCCAGCTGCTCTTCTAGCTCTTTAATTCTGAGCTCTTGATTTTGAAATTGCTGTTCAAATTGAGCAATCTTCTGCTGATTTTCATTAGCTTGTTTTTCAAGTAAAGCTAGATGTAGATCTTTCTGAGTCATAAACTGAGAAACCTCTGCAGCTTTATCTATTGTCGCAGCACTGTATGCTCCTACATATTGGGATAGCTTAGTGAGATCCTTAGATGGATTCACTTCAGCATTCTTATAAACAATACTCATGAATTCCTCTCGTGAAGAAAAAATTGTGTCTTGATCCATTTTCTTTCTTTTTCTCTATTTTTTAACAACAACCTTATGTTTAGGGCTGTAGAATACATCCAGAGGAGGGATTTCCTCAATTTTAAACACAATTTGTCCTGTAGGATGTTCAGGAATGATTTCAACATCCTAATCTTCTGGATTTTTCTCTTCAGGATTATCTTGCAGTCCTAATTGATGAGAAAATTGATTATACTGCTTCAACAATTGAGATGAAACATTAAGATCAGCAGAGTCTATAATTTCATCAGTTTTGCTATCTGAACCTTCCTTTTGAATATGCACATTAGTATCAGTACTTGTGCATTCTTTCTCTGTTTGAACTGTGGATTGTTGATCAGTATTTTCATCGGGTTTGCCATCAGTGACTTCTTTCTGAATGTGTACAATCGGATCATTTCCTGTTGCTTCTTTTTGTGTCTGTATAATGGGCTGGCCAGTAGATAACTGTGTAATGGCCTTACCGAAAGATGTTTCTTCTGTTGTTTTTCCATATTTATCTTCTATTTCTGCGTCTTGCATAGGAACTCTTAGTTGATCTAAAGGAACTTTCAACAATCTTTGCTTTCTAAATAACATAAATTTATTCATTTCTTCTTTCTGAAATTTGGACTTGGCCAAATTATAGACTTGAGGAAAGTCATTTAATGAAACAAACAAATCATCAAATTCATCCGGTTCATGCTCGAATCGAGCAATCGAAACTGTAGAAGTAACATTAAAAGATATTTTTTGCGGATCATACTGTCTCCCCAGGATTGTTGCGAATTTAAAACCCTTTATTTTGGAAACTTCCTTTTCTGCATGCTTGAAGTCATTCAAAGTAAAATGTCCACAATTGAATGGAAATGAAGGCCACATTCTTTTCTTACTATTGCTCAGAGATCTGGACATTCCTTCAACTGTCAATTGATAGGATATTTCCTGAGCTAAAAGCTTATCTGGGACAATAAGAGGGAGAATGTGGGGTTCCACAATACTCCTGAAAATCCTGACACATGTGAATTTTTCTTCTCCAAACCAATCTCCTATTGAGGATAAGTCAGCTTTAGCTTGGTCGGAGAATCTAGGGGGAAAGCGATTGAAAATGGTTTGTAAGACTGGAATAAGGAAACCATGACATATTCTATACACATGATCTTTGAAATGAACTTTCCAAAGGATTTTATGGTATATATGAATCGGGGTAGGATCTTTAGAAGTCCATTTCCATCCTAACAAGGGAAACTCAAAATTGAAACAAAGGGCGTCTAGAATATAAGCACAAGAGAAAAAGGGAGTGGTATTTCCAGTGATTTTATCTTGTCTGTATTCGAGAATCCTATTAGCTCTCCTATCAGAAAGAATAACAGCCTAGTCCATAATTTTGGAATTGACAGCAGCTAGGATTAAAGGAACCATTTGTATAGAAAACCTAGCAGAATTGTTATTGCCAAATAATCTACACATCATAGCAGCGGCATAGTAGTATGAGGGTAAAAGAGAATCTACTGAATACATACTGGATGATTCATTTTTGTGCTTTTCAGGATTTTTCCTCCATTCTTTGATAGGTTCAGATTGAACCTTATTGTTATCATCAAACTCTTTGACAAATTCCTTGTTATAAACCTTTTGCGGATCAGGAAGATGATACATTGCCTTAATGTATTCTGCTTTAAATGATCCAAAAGATGCTCCAGAAGCTGAAATAAAAATTTTGTCCTTTATTTCCACACTATCGATAACCCATCGAATCACATCATAATAAGGAATGACGTTTTCTCTGGCTGCAATCCGATGTAGAAATGAATTTGCAAGTGTTCTGTCAGTAACCTCAGAGTCAGAATCTGAGTATCTTCATCTGGAACTGATACCTTTGCTATTGTGACTTTAGGGTTTTCACTCTCCAATAGATTATAAACTCCTTCCCATGTCATTCTGCCGAGCCCTTGACATGATGTATCCGTAACTAGTTTCAACTTTGCTGGCTTTTCCTTTGAGACTGTAGGAATCTCAACAAACTTAGCAGCAACAACAGTCTTGGTTATCCTCGTTCTCTTCTACATTTATGTGTCTGATATTGTTTCCCTCTGTCTGCGAATGAAAGGATTTGATGTTCTTTGATTCTGCAAGGAAATAAGCTCTCAGTCGTAATAAACAAGCAATTGAAAAGAACGATTATAAAAATTATGGGTTCATGATTCATTATTTATTGAATCCGTGTAACACTTAAATATTTTGTTTGGGTCACACTCACGTATTCAAAACAGAATTTTAATCCAATATCATTTGATTTTCTATTCAATGTTGATCGTACTATTGGAGTTTTAGCGTTTGTGAAAATAATATTAAATTACCTATTATGAACTCTTCCGATGTGACAAGTATATAGTATATGAATATCAATCGCATCGGAAGTATTCAAATGGTGTATAAATATCACAATAAAGATTTCTCCGATTTCTGTTTATGTTAACAAAACCTCTCCAATTTTCGATTTGTAATTACGAACTTCTCCGATTTCCGATTTCGATGATGGTATATCGCATCGGGGAGCTTCAATCGAAAAGAATGATTAATGACTTTTCTTTGATTTCCGATTATGATATGGTGGGGTCTACCATATAGAGATTCTTCTCATTTAAGCAAAACAAATGTTTATTTCCTTTTGAAAAGTGTTTTATAATAAGGCGCGTCGCATCGGGGAATTTTCAATTGATCACAAAGAATTTATCAAAAGTGCTCCGATCATGCGATTGCGATTGATTGCATCGCATCAGAGATATGTAAATGAATAACTTAAATCATTTGCGATTGGACTAGTCAAATCGGAGATTTTGAACATGTATGTAAAAATTCTCTCAAAGATTTTTTCCGATTTCCAATTTCCGATTACTGTTCATGGGACTTTTGTAATTGAATTATTTTCTATAATAAAGTCTTTTATATTTAATCGGATCAGAATTTTTTGAATGTTGTATTTGTTTGTACACATTTGGTAACAAAGATATGCAATGAGTCTTTCAAAACAATGAATTTTTATTTCTAAGTCTTTTATTCCTATATTAAAAGAAGAAAAAAGGGACCCTATTTCTAAATGAATTTTATATAAAAAAAAATTTGAAAAAAGGGAGGGTTGTTGTACAGTACAACAGGTAGAAAAATGTAATATCCCAAAATCGGGACAGCTAGCAAGGCATGATTGGAAAACACATTTTCTAGTAATGGCTACTACAGGAATTGAAACCAAGACCAAGATACCTTAGAACAATGTGTCTAAGTCCTGAATCCAATAGGAGACTCCAAAAAAATCCTTCTAGAGTGGTTAAACAGATCTCCCACTCCTAAATGTCCTCTAAAAGTGCTCGATGAGGGACTACAACAAATGTAAGCACATATGATGGAATGACAACATTATTCTTGTAGATATGAGCACATGAAGATATATGTAGCCAAAAAAATATGATATAGCAGCAAATGGATACAATGTGTGGAGGAATCAATCACTCCAGCTAGGCAATGGAAGCCTCAATAAGACATATACATGACAAATGAAAAACACTGCTACATGAAAGAGATCCCTGGCTAAAATAACACAGTTTATAGGAGATAATGTAATATACAAAATGATAATAGGATGATATGACAATATCAACTCAAATAAATGAGGGGCAGCAAGCTCTCAACCCATGAAAATACTAATACAACAATAATACACAATCCTTGGAATGATTGGCTACAATATACATGAAATGGGAAAATCTATAGAAATTTCGGAGTTGCTGGGCAGTAGCTGCAACTAAATACTAGAGATACATGGAGATGGCTGAAGATGATGCTCAATTTGAAACAAACCTCCTCCAATGGATCTATCAATGCAAGGCTAATCTCGACACTGAATATCTTGCCCTCCAAGAAGTTGGTGCAACCTCTCAATGCAAGTGTGCACTGAAATAACGTAGTCTAGAGGATGGAATGTGTTGTCTATGATGGGAGATGTTGGCCTTGATGCCAAAATATGAAAATATGCCCTGGATACCTTCCTTAATAATCTTCCCGAGCAATAGAAGCTCCCTCCTCTGAAATATGAGACAAGGAATGGTGTTGTGGAACCCCTTCACTGCAACACCTAGCAACACTACATTATACTTCAGCAGAAATAATGCAGTGACTGAAGTAGTGGCTTGGACTTGAGCCAAGATGTGGAGAAAATGAAGGGAAATCCTTCAAGAGGCCTCTCACGAAGGAGAGGAAATCCTAAACAGGAATCCCTCGTGCTAAGCAGCACTGGAACTCAGCTGAATAGTCGGAGACTGCAAATAGTCTAATGAGACAAATGATCAAATGGTCAAAGATATCTCACTATGGCTGCCCCTTCCTCCCATTATACAAGTGAATGCCCCTTTTCCCTGGACCCCACACATTAGGGTTTCTTCCACAAAGAATATTCCTCCCTCTAAAACTGCGATGTCTTCTCATGCAAGCTACACCTCTTAGGCAGCGTTGTTGACTTGGTCAAACTTGACCTTGTCCTCATGCATTTTCCCCTTTTCACACTGGAAGGTGCAAAATTAAGCTGTTCCATTGATCCCTTTCACACTATGAGTGATTTTCTTCCTATTCATGGGCCTTTTACCCATTTTATTCACCTCCTAAGTGAAATCAGCAAAAAATAATATTCCAATTTGCTGCATGCAAATTTTGAAATATTATAGTCCTCCCCTCTCAAAGATTGCTTGTCCTCAAGCAAGTGGAAGGATAGACTGAGTTCTCTTATCCTCTCCCTATAGCATCCATGTATTATGATTTCCTCCAAGGAAAGTGATGCTATCTCATCAATCAATCCTCCACGTTGCCCCTCCTCAACATGCAAGTTAGCAATCAAACCATCATCATGTAAAGGTGAAATACTGAAGAGGATAGCAAAGTGATGTCTGGAGGTCCCTTTGAAGAATGGGATCTGAAATAAAATGGGAACTATCTTTCCCATATGGATCCTCCATCTCTAAGCTATGCGCCATGAAAAATGAGTCACCTTCCAACTAGACAACTCCTGAAAACTGTCCACCACCTTTGGCTCCGGCAAAGTAGGTGGGATGAAAATCTGCATATGGTAGACAATGTAGCCTACCCCATGTTGTCCATCTCTCCACTTAAGGTAAGTGTAGAGTGTCTGTTGATCCTAGGCTGTAATAAGGCTGCCCTCTAGTGGCAAGATGAGGACTAGACCTCCAAAGATCTCTCCTCCAATGCTGCAAATCAAGCTGGCCCAAGTATCTCCATATATGATGAGTTGGAAGTCATCATTATATGGCATCTTATCTATCATATGGCTCACCTCATAAAGTGACAAGTGTGTTGTTAAGGTAACCATATCATATCCCATGTTCCCCTTAGAACATGTAGTGCAAAAAGTGTGAGGAATTTCTCCCTCAAAGGACACATCCACACAATGTGTCTCTCTCCCAAGCATGCTCCTCATAAAGAAAACAACAATAGAACCATAAGGAGAAAAAATGAGAATCATACTTGCTTCCATATGCAACAAATGAGAAGGATTATGGTCCCTCAAGTGCAACCAGCACAGCTTGACCCTCAACTGCAATAGAGACTGATAAAATAAGTGGCTTCTCAACCACTTCCTTGCTATTCCAATCTCCTCATAAGTATGGAGGAAGTGAATGATGTAAGGTCTAAAATGAGCATGTCCTCCACAATGTATCTCTTCCCCAAGTCCTCCTAGGGAATGGATATCAATCATGCTTATGGCCTCATCTAAACCATGTGGTCTAGAAAAAAGAATGCTCCTCCTTGGAGCATCATTCTGCATATGTATGGTTAAGGGATGCATACATACATCATACAAATAATAATGTAAACAATAATGAATACCCTTGCCATATCTCCTGCTCATACAAGTGGAGTGGCTCATAAGTGAGTCTCCTCTCATTTCCAAAGGGAAAAGAGGTGGTTGTGCTAACTCTCTCAAAGAGTCATGTCCTTCCTCCATCTCCATCTGGTCTATGCATCTCCTCATATGCTGATATATCTCCTTCTCAAATCCCATCCAAAAATACCCCTCCATGATGGTGTGGTATGCTCTCATAGAACAAGTGGGACTGGAAAGGAGATCCTCTCGAGATGTTTGTAGCAATTTCTCCTTGAGATTGGAAGCTCTAGGAAAGAAGATCCTACCATGATAAAAGATGACCCTATCTCTGACTGAATATGCCTCCTCATGAAATTTGTCATCCAAGATCATGCAAGTGAAAAGATCCTTGGAATACTCCACCAATAGCTGGGAGCTCCAATATGGATGTATCCTCCATAGTGACAGCATTGCTGATCTCTCATGAAGAACATATGTCATATGGCTACCCTCTCCTTTGACATCTCCTATGTCAAAGATGCAAGTTGGAAGGCTAATATCCTTCCCCTACTGCTCTTGCCACAGCGTAGAATCTGAAATGTAATTGGGTGCTGATGATGTTGAGAGAATGCTCTCTCTCTCCTTGAACCTTCCCAAGACTCCCAGTGTTGTATCAAGCTCTCCCAAGGTTTCCACCCTCCTGAAATAACTGAGTGGTGCCCCAACATGTGAAGCATCCATCCTCCTCTTCTGATCCAGTGGTCTCCCCGGCAAAATATCTCCATGCAATGAGACATCATCATCAAGATATGATTGAATAGATGAATGTAGATAACTCTCCATGCTTCCATTGCGCAATCCAATCACCTTCTTAGGTGCATCAACCTTAAAAAATGAATAGGGATGTGTACTCTTCATCTCATGATGCTGGGTCTTCTCCCTATCTCCTCCTTGTGTCTCCATGGTTCCACACCTCCTCAACAATGGCACATGTAAAACATGAGTTGTGCCTTGATCTCTACACATGAGATCCGGGGAAATTTCTTACAAATATGAAAGCATCCCTCTATTTGGATAAAGGGCTCCTCCTTCCTCTGCATGAGGTGCTAGATAAAATCCATATCTAACAGCACTGTTGTCCTCAATCTCTGCAACATGAATGGGAAACCCTCCAATGATTGGATCCCTTTTTGAAAAAGATACCTCCATGCTTTCCTGCTCAAAAGTGTGAGATGAAGGTTTCTCCTCCGGAAAAGTATGGTGTAATTTTTCATGCAAGGGTTTTTCTTGAGTTTTTTGGTTTACCTCCACCATGAGTGTCTCATGAATCCTTACATCAAATATTTTCACTAATGCCTTAGTGAAACTAACATAGGATGCAATGTTTACATTTCTTAAATAAAAGGATTCAAAGATCCACTAGGCATAAGCCTGTTGGTCGCTTTAATTGCTTTCACAATTCAAGCTCCACATAAATTGTCAACCCGAGGAAGTCTTTTTATTTCAAAGATAATCACGCACTGGATATGCTCAATTTCAAAAGCAGAAACAATGTTGTAGTAAAAAGCCACACAATTATCAATCACACAAATCTACTTATTCACACTCTGTTAATTAAAGCTGAAATCACTTAAGTTATAGCAGAAATAATTTCTATGTTGCAGTTAAAATCCAGACAAAGGAAAACCAATCTGCAAGAAAAGAAATCAATCAACTATAACAGGAACAGGACCCTATTCCTTAGTTAGGAACTTTAGCACCTGCTGCCTGACACTTAATCACACTGTAGGAAAGGTAGCTTCAAGAGACCAAGACCCTATTCCCATGAACAGGAACCTTCAGCACTTGTTCTCTTGTTTCTAATCACACTGCAGAAAAAGGAAGGCAATTAATGGGAGCAGGACCCTATTCCCTTATACAGGAATCTTCAGCACCTGCTTCCCAGCATCATACATTCATATAATCAATAGAAATGGATTTCTCAACTTCCAAGAGTGAATGCATTCAATACATGCAGCGCTAAAGAAACAGAGGATTACTGAATTGTGTAACTAGTGTCCAACAACAGAATTAAAGTGAAGTGCAAACAACATAAAGAATTAAACAAATTACAGGAACCAAAGGGTGAATCTTGTGAGGAAGGCGGGCCCTTTCCCTCTCACAAGATTCCCCGGGGAAAGAATTAAATTGGAGCGCTCAAAAGAAGAATTTATTCATCTGTCAAAGTAAATGGTACATTACAGATGGAGTCTAGCTCTAGTTCTCACACAATGTTCTCCTGTAGCTCTTCGAAAATGAACTCTCTACTAATGATGATGTCTCCTCTTTTTAAAGAGGAGACATCTTTTAAAATTTACATGAGAGCAAATCTACGTTATCCCAAATATGTTCTCTTTCTCAAAACAGGACTATTTTGTTCTTCCAAAAAATGATACTGTTACAACAGAGACAACAAGAATGCTATCTTCAGGATAATCCAGGTAACCGTGTCTTCATGCTGTTACTACTATTCCACAAAAGGTTCTTCTAGAATCGCAAATTACGCATGACGGAATTTGCGTGCTTGACGGCTGTTTCAGCAACTGAGTCAGCTGTTTCAGCAACGGCCGCTTGTTCCTAGCAACGCATATAAATTATCTGCGATCTTTGGACTTATGTTAGCAACGATGCACTTCAATTAATGATAAAATATAAGAGTATTATGGAATTAAATGTAAAACAGATTAAACATATAATAAAGAGGAGTATTTTATATACCTTGGGATAAAGTAGATGAAAATGATAATGGAATCCTTTCTAATCATGGTTATAAAAGTAAAATGGTGTCAAAGTATATAGCAAAAATGATACATAGTGGAGTCCTAACATCCCCCCCAGCTAAAAATGTTGCATGTCCTCAGGCAACCCCTAGTCTGAATCAGAGTCTGAGTACTGGGACTGAGCATGCAAATTACTCAAGCAGTAGCTGGAGAAGGTGGCATCTGTAGGAGCTCTGAATCCACTATTGTTCTGCAAGTGCTGCCATGCTAAAGCTTAATCTCTGTCAGTCAATTGGTAATGACACTGATATTTCCCTGAAGGCAGCCATAAAATTGGAAAATGAAAATGATACCCGATCCAGTTTACTCCACAATGTCGGATGCAGCCAATGTAATTAGGTACCCTAGAAAGTGCAGCTTGAAGATTGTGAGGGTTAAAAGGGTGATAATCTTGTCTTTCTTTACATGACTGCTGCCAAAACATAGTGCTGGCCTTCAATGCAGCAGTCCCCTTTACTCTAATTTGCTGTTGACACTTAAAGAGTGTTGAAGCCTGTAATTGTTGTATATAATTATGCATTCCTGGATTCTGTAAGAATTTATGATATTGTGCTATGAACAAGGCTGGACTTGAAGGTTCTGGTCTAATCCAAAGGAGTTTATTCTCCTCATTATGACTGCTTGCAGTGAACGCAGTTTGCCAAGTGAGCTGGTTAGCCAAAAATGAAACAAATGCCCTTATTTGTATATCTCCTGCAATTGGAATAAGATTAACTCTTCTATTGTCGGGAATGGCCTCATTATGAAGGTAGAGTTCGCACAGAAAATGCTGGTCACTCTCGGGGGCCTCATTAAAAGTCTCAACAAATTTCTCTGAAGTAATTAACTCATACGGTCTGCCATCTTTTATTGCTTTTAATTGAAAATAAACTAATCGTTCAGAAAGAAAGAGAGAGTAGTTTACAGAGGGTTTGCACGTAGCCATCAACTTCTGGACTAATGAAAACATCAAGGCCATCTTTTCTTTAGATTCCTTGACTTCCTTTTTGGAGTCCTTGAGCTGTTGCATCATTTGTTCCCAACTATCCCAGTTGGCATATACGTGGTTCTGCCATGCTAACTTATGCTGGCGTAATATTGTATCCTGTTCTTCAGCATATTGTTTCTTCCATTTGTTCATCTGTTCCAATTGATTCCATGGCAAGGTCTGTGTCCTGGCATCAGAAGTACTGGGTTGGGACGTTGTTTGAATGGCTACACTGACTAACTTAGGCCGAGATATCTGTAGTGGTGCTTCTGTCTGAGTGGCTGCATTAACTGGCACAGGGTGAAGTATCTGTGGTGGTGCTTCTGTCTGAATGGCTGCATTAACTAGCAAAGGGCGAGGTATCTGAGGTTTGATTTCCTTTTCTTCCTTTATAGAGAGCCCTACTGGTTCTTGTGGAGCAGTAGGGCATCCCTCTTTTATTCCAGCTGATGTAGATGCCTCAGATAATTGAATTTTAACTAGTTTGTAGCCTGCCTCCTGGTAAATGTTGCCACACTCATGGCATATGTATTCCTTGCATGGCTCCTTATTTTGCGTTGAGGCTGTGTGTGCTAACATATAGAGATTCAGTTCTCTATCAAAGGCCTCTCGTGCCAAGGTTAATTAATTCTTGTAGGCTTCCAATTCAGACTTCAGGAATTCATTCTCCTCTAATAAAGATGTCATAGTATGTAAACCCTGTGCGCTGGTTGACTCTGTTGGGGTAGTCTGCTGATGCACAGTCGTAGCTGGTTCTTGTGGGACAGCTACTGCTGGTCTCCCACTATCATCATGCTTGGTGTATTTTTGTACCACGGTGGCTGGTTCTTGTGTTTCAGCCTCTGGGTAAGTGACTGGTTCTTGTGTATCAGTCACTTCTTGAGCCATAAACAATGTCGTATTATCCCGGGGCACTGGTTCTTGTGTGGCAGTGCCACCGGACGAGACAGGTTGGGAGGTTTGAAATGGGGATGAAGATTGGAGTTTTAACAGAATAGTGGCAGGGTCAGGGGAAATGGAGGTGAGTCCTGTCTCAACAGTCATCTTCATTTTTCTTTTTGGTAGGAAAGCAGCAAAGTCACTGCCTTTCCTTTTCTTTGAGGGGGAGGATTCTTCTCTGGGGGAAGGGCTTTCAGAAGAAGTGAGAATTTAGAATTTAGCCCTTGTCCGTCGTTTGGAGACTGAGACTGTTGGGGTTCTTTTCTTTTTATAAGTGGGTGGGGAAGGGGGTGTTAGAGAGTCGTCACTAGGGACAGAAATAGTGGGGACAGTTGACTCTGCTAAGTGGGGCGAGCTCGGGGTTGGGTCAACTGGGGAATATGGAATATCGTCCTGCTGTCCTTCATAAGGAATTTCAGGAGTATCATGAGAACTTTCGGGTTGTTGGGACGTTTGAGCCTGCTGAGGAATTTCAGGCAACTGGGGAACAGGGAGTGGGTCATGCAGAGGGGGATTTTGCTGATCAAAACCCCTCTGTATCAACAACTGGCATAAACGATGGTGGGTGAGGGATAACATTGGGAATTTAGACCGTCTACAATAATAAGACATGTTTCTAATACAGCCAAGCAGATAATAGGGGATATTAATCAGTCGTCCATTTCTCAAATGATTCATCAAGACAAAATCGTGATTGTACACTACCTGGTAACGCCCTTCACACGTTAAGTAGTGTTTGATGAACTCTGCCACCGATGGCCATGGTTGAGGAAGTGAGTGCGGACTAACCCCGCGGCCTTTGAGTTCAACTGGCTCATCTGGACGAAGAAAATCTTGTTGTGCGTTCAGAATAACCTGCTTTCTGCTGAACCAGCGAGTCCCAATAGCTGGCAACCCTGATACCTGAACTATGTCCTCCTCTGTTACTGAAATGCGAACCCCTTGAACCACTGAAAAATCGCCTTGAAGGTTTTGTGCAAACTCTAAGACTTGTTCCTGGTCAAATTCACCCAATCTTTCAAAATATACTGTCCATCCCGCTTGTTGGAAAATTTGATAGGCTTCGGGAAACAATTGAAGAAGATTTATGGAGCCGGGCTCGTGTCTAATGGCCGACCCTCCCATGGCTCTAGCTTTGAGTTATACGCAGAGGCACAGAACACAGTAAACACAGACCCTGATCGCGCTAGTTGTTGCGACAGAGGCTGCAAGGTCTAAATGACGGCGGAAGTAGATATGACAAGGGACAGAGGCTTGGTTAATGCGAAATGATTGTTAAATTTTTGAAATTCCCCCCCTACGTATGGTGTAATGATGATTGGGTGTGTAAAGATCTGTAATCATTATGAATGAAATCCTCTCTTTAATATAATTTAACTGAATTACATTAAAACCTCATACCTTACATTTTCACCTTTGGTTTAATAATTCGAAGTGTCGAGTGCTTCAAAATGGCTTAGTATACATGGAAGAATCTGTAGATTTCTCTGAACCTTAGAACAGGAGTATAATTGGATCTGGTCAGTGCTGAATAATTTTTCACCCAAAGGATCTGAAGTATGAACGTGGAGAACCAAAAAGCTTATATAACAGTGAAGAGAAATGATGCTTTTTAAAGAATCAGGTTGCTGAAACTGGTGTTTCAGCAACAGAAAAATGAACGATACGTTGCTGAAACTGGTGTTTCAGCAACGGGAAAAATCAGAAAAATAGGATAAATGACTTGGGTCTGTAAGGAGTAGGGAAAGTATTTGATAAGGGATAGTTTCAGCAGTAAGGGATGGGAAATACTAACTGAAGGAAGATATTTCAGGAATGGTAGGAGTGGGAAAAATGGAAAAATGAAAATAATGTAGAAATGGGGATGAAGGGATATTGCTAGGAAATGGGGTAAAATGATGGGAACAAGCTTCTGTGATTGAAGCTTCAGATCTTCTCATGATGAATCTGTCCTCCTTAATGAGCTTTTCCAGAATCTGCAAAATTCAATTGTGATATGCCAATCCTTGACAGGGATTATTAGTGCTAAATCTAATCTAATACTAGAAAAACAGTGCAGAAAATTAAATGCTGTGAGGAGCAGAAGACTCCCCTAGAAAAAGATAATGAATATCAGTCATGCAAGCAGTCTTGAAATCCTCTTTAGAAACAGGGCGCTGATATAGACGGAGCCTATGGCCATTGACTAGTAGAGGTGTTTTAGCATCATCAATTGTTAAAAGTCTTACCGTTCCATTTGGAAAAACAACATCTACTTCATATGGTCCAAGCCAGCGTGTACGAAGCTTACCCTGAAAATTTTCAAACCGAGAGTCATACAACAAGGCCCAATTACCTTTTTGGAACTGCTTGTGTTTGATAATTTTGTCATGCCACTTCATCCTTTGTTGCTGTATCATGGTTGTTTGATGGATGGCATCTAATCTCTTTTCATCCAACTCCAGAAGCTGCTGCAACCTAGCTGTCTGCACATCAGTCAAGTCAAGATTAACAACTAAAGCAGTTCTTAAAGTTTTAATCTCAAATTCCACAGGAAAAACAACATTTTTACCATAAACCAATTCATAGGGAGAAAAACCTGTAGTGTTTCTCCAAGTAGTTCTATAAGCCCATAATGCCTCAGGGAGCCTTTGGGACCAATCCTTACGGTTGTCCTTCACTGTTTTAGTTAGAATGGCTTCTAAAACTTTATTTGTGCTTTCCACTTGCCCATTGGCCTGGGGGTGGTATGGTGTAGTCATTCTATGTTGAATATGATATTTGTGAAGGGTAGATTTAAAACCATGAGAATTAAATGGAGGTCCTCCATCAGTAACTAGCTCTCTAGGAATTCCAAATCTAGTAAAGATTTCTTCAAATAAGAAAGCTAGGACAACCTCTTCATTGGCTCTAATAAGTGCTTTAGCCTCCACCCATTTAGTCATATAGTCTGTACAGACTAATATATAAGTTCTTTGATTGGATGGAGGGTTAATGGGTCCTATGAAATCCAAGGCCCATCTTTCAAATGGTTCAGAAACTACCTGGGGGTTTAATGGCATTTGGTCTCTATGATTGGGTTGACCCATTCTTTGGCAGTTGTCACAAGCCCTTACATATTTCTTTGCATCCTTGAATAATGAGGGCCAATAGTAACCCATCCTCAGAATTTTGTGTGTTGTTCTCTTATCAGCAAAATGCCCTCCACAAGGGCCATCATGACAAGCTTTCAATATGTCATACACTTCATCTTCTCTAATGCATCTTCGGATTTCCTGATCAAGCCCTGTGTAGAAAAGACACCCACTTATCCAGCTATACCTGGCACTTTGTTGAACAATTCTTCTCTTTTCTCTGTATGACAGGTGTGATGGTAATTTTCCCGCAACCAAATAATTGGCAATATCTGCATACCATGGAGAGTGAGCAGAAACTGCAAATAAATACTCATCAGGAAAATAATCATCTACTGGAATATTATTATCAGTTTTTAACCGTGAAAGGAAATCAGCCACCACATTTTCTTTACTAGGCCGATCTACAATTGTGATATCAAATTCCTGCAGTAATAATAGCCATCTGGTAACTCTAGCATTTGTAACAGATTTGTTCATTAAATACTTAATAGCTGAGTGATCAGTGTGCACAAAAGTAGAATAACCAGTGATATAGTGTCGAAATTTATTAATGGCATAAATTACTGCAAGAAACTCCTTTTCGGTAACTGTATAATTAAGCTCAGCAGGGGTCATATTCTTACTGATAAAGTATATAGCATAAGGAAGATGATTTTCCTCTTGTCCCAAGACAACTCCAATTGCAGTGTCTGAAGCATCAGAAGATATGTGAAAAGGGAGATTCCAATCAGGCCCCCTCAAAATAGGAGCAGTAGACAACTGATGCTTGAGTTTTTCAAAAGCTTTCTGACAAGAATTAGTCCACTTAAATTCAGCATTTTTCATAAGCAACACAAATAATGGAGAAGCTATCTTAGAGAAATCTTTAATAAATCTTTTGTAGTATCTAGCATGTCCTAGAAAACTTCTCACATCAGTTTGATTTTTAGGAACAGAAAGATTCTGAATGACCAATATTTTAGATGGATCTACCTGAATACCTTGAGATGAAATAAAATGTCCAAGCACTATTCCTTCACTCATCATCATATGGCATTTTTCAGTACTTAGGGAGAGGTGAGCTTGTATACATCATTTAAGTACTTTCTCAGGGTTTTGTAATGCATCTTCAAAAGACACACCATAAGGAGTAAAATCATCCATAAATATTTCCATAGAATCATTCAGCATATCAGAAAAAATTCCTATAACAACTCTTTGAAAATTTGCTGGTGCATTACATAGCCCAAATGGAAGAACTCTATAGGAAAAAGTTCCCCAAGGGCTGGTGAAAGTAGTCTTGTCTTGGTCTTGGGGCGCAATTAAGTTCCCCAAGGGCTGGTGAAAGTAGTCTTGTCTTGGTCTTGGGGCGCAATTCTTATCTGATTATACCCACTGAATCCATCTAGAAAAGAAAAGAATTTCTTCCCTGCCAGACTATCCAACACCTGATCAATGAAGGGTAAAGGAAAGTGATCCTTTTGAGTAGCTTTGTTTAAGGCTCTGTAGTCAACATATACTCTCCATTTCCCGTTTTTCTTAGGGACAATTACCAATGGGGAAACCCATTCACTCTCAGATATAGGGTATATAAATCCTGCATTAAGCAATTTCTGAAGTTCTTCCTTAACAATTTCTCGTAAATTAGGATTCATTTGTCTTTGGGGTTGACAAACAGGCCGGCATCCTTCTTTAATGTAAATTCGATGAGTACATAATTCAGAAGAAATACCTTTCATATCCGTGTAATCCCATGCAAATGCTTCCTTATATTCATGTAATAACTTCATTAACTGTCGTGTTTCATTAACTGTTAGATCAGGATTTATGTTTAATGTCTTGCCAGGTTCAATTTCAACTGTTATGCTTTTAGATGAGATAGTGGTTAATGTCTGAGATGAGTCTTCAGATTCAATCTTTTCTTGAGTATCAGTTTCAAAAATTGCAGTCAATTGATTATGTGTTTCAGCAATTACAGAAGAAGGCTCACAAATAAAATTATTAATTATCTCATCCTCTGTATTGTCTTTAAGAGTTAAATCTTGTCCAATAGTTAGAATAGGCTGAACAGCATTATCATCATAATCCATCCACATAGAATCTTCATTATTAATTATTGGTGTAGCATGAGGATAAAGAGTAAGTTGTTTTGTTTCATAACCATTAGAAATTTTCATTGAACCAGATCTGCAACTGATAAAAGCATCAGCTGTGGCCAGCCATGGCCTTCCTAGAATTAAGGGATGTCCCCCCAGCTTTGTTTTAGTCTGCAATACAACAAAATCAGCTGGGTATTTCCAGGATTCAACTGAAATAAGTAGATCCTCAACAACTCCTTCAGGTTTAATTTTAGAACGATCAGCCAACTCTAGAATGGTGGGTGTATCTCTGATTGTGTTATTCAGCTGTAACAATTTTGAAGTTTCAAGAGTCATTATGTTAATTGCAGCACCTAAATCTACCAGAACTTGGGGAATCATTGTTTTACCAATCTGAACTGTTACTGTAGGATGGCTGGGATCACCATATTTCACAGGAGGGGCTTTTCCGGACATTAATGCAGACAAGTCTCCCATCACATGAACTGTAAGGGGGTCCTTGGTTTTCCTACCAGGTTTCTTAACACAAATATCCCTTAATGTTCTGGCATAAATTGGTACATCTCTTAATGCTTGTAAAAGTGGAATTTTAACATACAAATTTCGCAATTCCCCTAGAAGATTAAAAGCAGGTGTTTCAGCTGTTCTGGTTAAAACCAAACGCTCGGGGAATGGTGGTTCTATTATTTCAACATTCTTGTTAAGAGGTGGTTGTGCTTCTTTATGTTTCTCAGTTTCTTCTTTATCAGAATCAGAAGAAGTTATGTCATCAATAATAGGCTCTACTATTTTTCCAGATCTCAAATGAATATCGTTACATTGCATAGTAGGAAATATAGACTGATTCTGAATATCAATAACTTGCACAACTTTATTATTGGGGTTAGGATTTGGTTGCACGGGTAGCTGGGGTCTCATTTGGTTATTTGGCGGAGCATTTGATGGCAGAGGGAGTGGTTGTTGGAATTGAGGCAATTGATTTGGATACGGGAGTGGTTGACTTCTCCAATTTGAATTCCAAGGGTTAAAAGAAGATGGTTGCTGTGAGGGCCAAGGAGTCCACATTGAAGGATCAACAAAGGGTGGGTTTGATTGCTGCATGGGTGGGAAATTCATTTGGTTGAAGGGTGGGTATTGCATTTGATTGAAGGGAGGGTAATTTGTTTGACCAAAAGCAGAATAATTGTTCCAATGATTAAATGGCATACTAGAGTTCATACCTTGTCCTTTTGGTTGCCATTGTCTTCTTTGAGTTAGCAGGTAAACTGCTTCAGCTTCTTCTTCCGTTGGCTGCAATGCTGCCTTTATTCCTGGTAGAGATGGACATTGTTTTGTTTCATGATCTTTCTCACAAAGGGTGCAAATTGGTATTTTATCCATTGGGCATTCCCTTAGTGGATGTTTGTCTCGGCACTTCGGGCAAAAGACAGCCAGAGTTGCTTCTGCTTCAGCCTGCTTCTTCTTAACCTGCAAAGTGTCAATTTGTGAAGCAAAAGAACTTAACATCTCAGTTTTAAATTCTTCAAGTAAATTACCTATTTCAACTCTTGTTGCTCCTCCACTGGCTGATTTCTGCACTCTTGAATAGGTGGAATCTCTATTACTTACTCTGTTCCTTGCAGCTCCCCTTGAACACCTCTTAGAAAGTTCAAAAATCTCATCATATGATTCCTTAGATATATCTCCCTTGCCAAGCATGTTTAACATGTCTAAACAATCATCCCTTAAACCTCTAAGTAATATTGTTTTGCGAATTTCCTTACTTATATTCGGATGATCAGATCTCTATATATTGTACTGCAGCCTTTCTACATAGTCCTCCAGATTCTCGTCCGGCTTTTGTGCCATATTGAATAGTTCATCCTTCTTTTCTCTCGTCCGGCAGTAGTCTTGATATTTAAGCAGAAATTTCTATTTCATCTGCTCCCATGTTGTGATCACCTGACTTCCAAGGCTCATGAACCATCTTAAAGCATTCCCTTTTAAGGTGGCTGGAAACAGTTTCAACTTTTGAGCATTAGTAACATAATCATAACTCCTGCATAATATATCAAATTCAAAAATAAATTCATCCGGATCCTCAGAGGATAAACCATGAAATTTAGGTAAAGCAGACAATGGAATATTTTTCATAGGAGTTATCCCTGCAGGAAGATCACTGATAGGAAATCCCAAGGTAGAGAGGGAATTTTCATTCCTTCCTTCTCCTTCAAGATCTACACGTCTTCCACCAAAGAAACCATCATTGTTTTCTTCCATTGTTGGCTCTCCTACTGCACTTGCTCGATCGTCAAGATCCTCTATTGGCTCTTCAATGTTTTCCACTGATCGTCCAACGCTCTCTACGATTTCCTCAATGTGCTCTGCTGATTTACTAACACTTTCCTCTGACTCTCCAGCACTGACTGCTGGTTCTTCTATATTTTCAGGACCCACAACTTCCTCTCGCGTTGGAACTGACAGGAGGCTAAGTTGATTTTCGAGAATCCTAATCTCTCAGGATGATTCAGCCTTTGATACAAAACTGCAATGGCTGCTTTCCTTCCTTGCCTTTGCCACTGTGTTGGCTTCTTTCATTTCCTGTTCCTTCATACACTGCAGACATTTAAAAAGAAAAGATTAATGCTTTTGAAATCTATAATTACCTTCCCCGGCAACGGCGCCAAAATGTTGGTCGCTTTATTTGCTTTCACAATTCAAGATCCACATAAATTGTCAACCCGAGGAAGTCTTTTTATTTCAAAGATAATCACGCACTGGATATGCTCAATTTCAAAAGCAGAAACAAGGTTGTAGTAAAAAGCCACACAATTATCAATCTCACGAATCTACTTATTCACACTCTGTTTAATCAAAGATGAAGTCACTTAAGTTATAGCAGAAATAATTTCTATGTTGCAGTTAAAATCCAAACAAAGGAAGACCAATCTGCAAAAAAAAGAAATCAATCAACCATAGCAGGAACAGGACCCTATTCCTTGGTTAGGAACTTCAACACCTGTTTCCTGACACTTAATCACACTGTAAGAAAGGTAGCTTCAAAAGACCAAGACCCTATTCCCATGAACAGGAACCTTCAGCACTTGTTCTCTTGTTTCTAATCACACTGCAGAAAAAGGAAGGCAATTAATGGGAGCAGGACCCTATTCCTTTATACAGGAATCTTCAGCACCTGCTTCCCAGCATCGTACACTCATACAATTAATAGAAATGGATTTCTCAACTTCTAAGAGTGAATGTGTTCAATACATGCAGCGCTAAAGAAACAGAGTACTACTAAACTGTGCAACTAGTGTTCAACAACAGTATTAAAGTAAAGTGCAAACAACGTAAAGAAGTAAACAAATTACAGGAACCAAAGGGTGAATCTTGTGAGGAAGGCGGGCCCTTTCCCTCTCACAAGATTCCCCGGGGAAAGAATTAAATTAGAGCGCTCAAAAGAAGAATTTATTCATCTGTCAAAGTAAATGATACATTACAGATGGAGACTAGCTCCAGTTCTCACACAATGTTCTCCTGTAACTTTACAAAAATGAACTCCCCTCTAATGATGATGTCTCCTCTTTTTAAAGAGGAGACATCTTTTACAATTACATGAGAGCAAATCTACGCTTATCCCAAATCTGTTCACTTTCTCAATACAGGACTATTCTGTTCTTCCAAAAAAAGATATTGTTACAACAGAGACAACAAGAATGCTATCTTCAGGATAATCCAGGTAACCGTGTCTTCATGCTGTTACTACTATTCCACAAAAGGTTCTTCCAGAATCGCAAATTACGCATGACGGAATTTGCGTGCTTGACGACTGTTTCAGCAACTGAGTCAGTTGTTTCAGCAACGGCCGCTTGTTCCTAGCAACGCATATAACTTATCTGCGAGCTTTTGGACTTATGTTAGCAATGATGCACTTCGATTAATGATAAAATATAAGAGTATTAAGGATTTAGATGTAAAACAGATTAAACATATAATAAAGAAGAGGATTTTATATACCTTGGGATAAAGTAGATGAGAATGATAATGGAATCCTTTTTAATCATGGTTATAAAAGTAAAATGGTGTCAAAGTATATAGCAAAAATGATACATAGTGGAGTCCTAACATCCCCCCCAGCTGAAAATGTTGCATGTCCTCAGGCAACCCCTAGTCTGAATCAGAGTCTGAGTACTGGGACTGAGCATGCAAATTACTCAAGCAATAGCTGGAGAAGGTGGCATCTGTAGGAGATCTGAATCCTCTGTTGTTTTGCAAGTGTTGCCATGCCGAGGCTTCATCTCTGTCAGTCAACTGGTAATGACACTGATATTTCTCTGAAGGCAGCCATAAAATTGGAAAATGAAAATGATACCCAATCCAGTTTACTCCACAATGTTGAATGCAACCAATGTAATTAGGAACCCTGGATAATGCAGCTTCAAGATTATGAGGGTTAAAAGGGTGATAATCCTGTCTTTCTTTACATGACTGCTGCCAAAACATAATATTGGCCTTCAATGCAGCAATACCCTTTACTCTAATTTGCTGTTGACACTTAGAAAGTGTTGAAGCCTGTAATTGTTGTATATACCTATGCATTCCTGGCTTCTGTAAGAATTTATAATATTGTGCTATGAACATGGCTGGTCTTAAAGGTTCTGGTCTGATCCACAGGAGTTTATTCTCCTCATTATGACTGCTTGCAGTGAATGCAGTTTGCCAAGTGAGCTGGTTAGACAAAAATGAAACAAATGCCCTTATTTGTATATCTCCTGCAATTGGAATAAGATTAACTCTTCTATTGTCGGGAATGGCCTCATTATGAAGGTAGAGTTCGCATAGAAAATGCTGATCACTCTCGAGGGCCTCATTAAAAGTCTCAACAAATTTCTCTGAAGTAATTAACTCATACGGTCTGCCATCTTTTATTGCTTTTAATTGAAAATAAACTAATCGTTCAGAAAGAAAGAGAGAGTAGTTTACAGAGGGTTTGCGCGTAGCCATCAACTTCTGGACTAATGAAAACATCAAGGCCATCTTTTCCTTAGATTCTTTGACTTCCTTTTTGGAGTCCTTGAGTTGTTGCATCATTTGTTCCCAACTATCCCAGTTGGCATATATGTGGTTCTGCCATGCTAACTTATGCTGGCGTAATATTGTATCTTGTTCTTCAGCATATTGTTTCTTCCATTTGTTCATCTGTTCCAATTGATTCCATGGCAAGGTCTGTGTCCTGGCATCAGAAGTACTGGGTTGGGACGTTGTTTGAATGGCTACACGGACTAACTTAGGGCGAGATATCTGTGGTGATGCTTCTGTCTGAGTGGCTACATTAACTGGCACAGGGCGAGATATCTGTGGTGCTGCTTCTGTCTGAATGGCTGCATTAACTAGCACAGGGCGAGATATCTGAGGTTTAGTTTCTCTTTCTTCCTTTATAGAGAGCCCTACTGGTTCTTGTGGAGCAGTAGGGCATCCAGCTGATGTAGATGCCTCAGATACTTGAATTTTAACTAGTTTGTAGCCTGCCTCCTGGTAAATATTTCCACACTCATGGCACATGTACTCCTTGCATGGCTCCTTATTTTGCATTGAGGCTGTGTGTGCTAACATATAGAGATTCAGTTCTCTATCAAAAGCCTCTCGTGCCAAGGTTAATTCATTCTTGTAGGCTTCCAATTCAGACTTCAAGAATTCATTCTCCTCCAATAAAGATGTCATAGTATGTAAACCCTGTGCGCTGGTTGACTCTGTTGGGGTAGTCTGCTGATGCACAGTCGTAGCTGGTTCTTGTGGGACAGCTTCTGCTGATCTCCCACTATCATCATGCTTGGTGTATTTTTGTACCACAGTGGCTGGTTCTTGTGTTTCAGCCTCTGGGTAAGTGACTGGTTCTTGTGTGACAGTCACTTCTTGAGCCATAAACAATGTCGTATTATCCCGGGGCACTGGTTCTTGTGTGGCAGTGCCACCGGACAAGACGGGTTGGGAGGTTTGAAATGGGGATGAAGATTGGAGTTTTAACAGAATAGTGGCAGGATCAGGGGAAATGGAGGTCAGTCCTGTCTCAACAGTCATCTTCATTTTTCTTTTTGGTAGGAAAGCAGCAAAGTCACTGCCTTTCCTTTTCTTTGAGGGGGAAGGTTCTTCTCTGGGGGAAGGGCTTTCAGAAGAAGTGAGAATTTGAAATTTAGCCCTTGTCCGTCGTTTGGAGACTGAGACTGTTGGAGTTCTTTTCTTTTTATAAGTGGGTGGGGATGGGGGTGTTAGAGAGTCGTCACTAGGGACAGAAATAGTGGGGACAGCTGACTCTGCTAAGTGGGGCGAGCTCGGGGTTGGGTCAACTGGGGAATATGGAATATCGTCCTGCTGTCCTTCATAAGGAATTTCAGGAGTATCATGAGAACTTTCGGGTTGTTGGGACGTTTGAGCCTGCTGAGGAATTTCAGGCAGCTGGGGAACAAGGAGTGGGACATGTAGAGGGGGATTTTGCTGAGCAAAACCCCTCTGTATCAACAACTAGCATAAACGGTGGTGGGTGAGGGATAACATTGGGAATTTAGACCGTCTACAATAATAAGACATGTTTCTAATACAACCAAGCAGATAATAGGGGATATTAATCAGTCGTCCATTTCTCAAATGATTCATCAAGACAAAATCGTGATTGTACACTACCTGGTAACGCCCTTCACACGTTAAGTAGTGTTTGATGAACTCTGCCACCGATGGCCATGTTTGAGGAAGTGAGTGCAGACTAACCCCGCGGCCTTTGAGTTCGACTAGCTCATCTGGACGAAGAAAATCTTGCTACGCATTGAGAATAACCTGCTTTCTGCTGAACCAGCGAGTACCAATAGCTGGCAACCCTGATACCTGAACTATGTCCTCCTCTGTTGCTGAAATGCGAACCCCTTGAACCACTGAAAAATCGCCTTGAAGGTTTTGTGCAAAATCTAAGACTTGTTCCTGGTCAAATTCACCCAATCTTTCAAAATATACTGTCCATCCCGCTTGTTGGAAAATCTGATAGGCTTCGGGAAATAATTGAAGAAGATTTATGGAGCCGGGCTCATGTCTAATGGCCGACCCTCCCATGGCTGTAGCTTTGAGTTATACGCAGAGGCACAGAACACAGTAAACACAGACCCTGATCGCGCTAGTTGTTGCAACAGAGGCTGCAAGGTCCAAATGATGGCGGAAATGGATATGACAAGGGACAGAGGCTTGGTAAATGCGAAATGATTGTTCAATTTTTGAAATTCCCCCCCCTACGTATGGTGTAATGATGATTGGGCGTGTGAAGATCTGTAATCATTATGAATGAAATCCTCTCTTTAATATAATTTAACTGAATTACATTAAAACCTCATACCTTACATTTTTTACCTTTGGTCTAATAATTCGAAGTGTCGATTGCTTCAAAATGGCTTAATGTACATGGAAGAATCTGTAGATTTCTTTGAAATTTAGAACAGGAGTGTAACTGGATCTGGTCAGTGCTGACTAATTTTTCACCAGAAGGATCTGAAGTATAATCGTGGAGAACCAAAAGCTTATATGACAGTGAAAAGAAATGATGTTTTAATGATAACAGGTTGCTGAAACAGGTGTTTCAGCAACGGAAAAATGAATGGTACGTTGCTGAAACTGGTGTTTCAGCAACGGGAAAAATCAGAGAAATGGGATAAATGACTTGGGTCTGTAACAGTAGGGAAAATATTTGATGGGGAATAATTTCAACAGTAAGGGATGGGAAATACTGACTGAGGGAAGATATTTCAGGAATGGTAGGGGTGGGAAAAATGGAGAAATGGGAATAATGTAGGAATAGGTATGAAGGGATATTACTAGGAAATGGGATAAAATGATGGGAACAAGCTTCTGTGATTGAAGCTTCAGATCTTCTTATGATGAATCTGTCCTCCTTAATGAGCTTTTCCAGAATCTGCAAAATTCAATTGTAATATGCCAATCCTTGACAGGGATTATTAGTGCTAAATCTAATCTAATACTAAAAAAATACAGTGCAGAAAATTAAATGCTGTGAGGAGCAGAAGACTCCCCTAGAAAAAGATAATGAATATCAGTCATGCAAGCAGTCTTGAAATCCTCTTTTAGAAACAGGGCGCTGATATAGACGGAGCCTATGACCATTGACTAGTAGAGGTGTTTTAGAATCATCAATTGTTAAAAGTCTTACCGTTCCATTTGGGAAAACAACATCTACCTCATATGGTCCAAGCCAACGTGTACGTAGCTTACCCTAAAAATTTTCAAACCGAGAGTCATACAACAAGGCCCAATTACCTTTTTGGAACTGCTTGTGTTTGATCATTTTGTCATGCCACTTCATCCTTTGTTGCTGTATCATGGTTGTTTGATGGATGGCATCTAGTCTCTTTTCATCCAACTCCAGAAGCTGCTGCAACCTAGCTGTCTGCACATCAGTCAAATCAAGATTAACAGCTAAAGCAGTTCTTAAAGTTTTAATCTCGAATTCCACAGGAAAAAAAACATTTTTACCATAAACCAATTCATAGGGAGAAAAACCTGTAGTGTTTCTCCAAGTAGTTCTGTAAGCCCATAATGCCTCAGGGAGCCTTTGGGACCAATCCTTCCGGTTGTCCTTCACTGTTTTAGTTAGAATGGCTTCTAAAACTTTATTTGTGCTTTCCACCTGCCCATTGGCCTGGGAGTGGTATGGTGTAGTCATTCTATGTTGAATATGATATTTGTGAAGGGTAGATTTAAAACCATGAGAATTGAATGGAGGTCCTCCATCAGTAACTAGCTCTCTAGGAATTCCAAATCTAGTAAAGATGTCTTCAAATAAGAAAGCTAGAACAGCCTCTTTATTGGCTCTAATAAGTGCTTTGGCCTCCACCCATTTAGTCATATAGTCTGTACAGACTAAGATATAAGTTCTTTGATTGGATGGAGGGTTAATGGGTCCTATAAAATCCAAGGCCCATCTTTCAAATGGTTCAGAAACTACCTGGGGGTTTAATGGCATTTGGTCTCTATGATTGGGTTGACCCATTCTTTGGCAGCTGTCACAAGCCCTTACATACTTCTTTGCATCCTTGAATAATGAGGGCCAATAGTAACCCATCCTCATAATTTTGTGTGCTGTTCTCTTATCAGCAAAATGCCCTCCACAAGGGCCATCATGACAAGCTTTCAATATGTCATACACTTCATCTTCTCTAATGCATCTTCGGATCTCCTGATCAAGCCCAGTGTAGAAAAGACACCCGCTTATCCAGCTGTACCTGGCACTTTGTTGAACAATTCTTCTTTTTTCTCTGTATGACAGGTGTGATGGTAATTTTCCTGCAACCAAATAATTAGCAATATCTGCATACCATGGAGAGTGAGCAGAAACTGCAAACAAATACTCATCAGGAAAAGAGTCATCTACTGGAATATCATTGTCAGTTTTTAACCGTGAAAGGAAATCAACCACCACATTTTCTTTACCAGGCCGATCTACAATTGTGATATCAAATTCCTGCAATAATAATAGCCATCTGGTAACTCTAGTATTTGTGACAGATTTGTTCATTAAATACTTAATAGCTGAATGATCAGTGTGCACAAAAGTAGAATAACCAGTGATATAGTGTCGGAATTTATTAATGGCATAGATTACTGCAAGAAACTTCTTCTCGGTAACTGTATAATTAAGCTCAGCAGGGGTCATATTCTTACTAATAAAGTAGATAGCATAAGGAAGATGATTTTCCTCTTGTCCCAAGACAGCTCCAATTGCAGTGTCTGAAGCATCAGAAGATATATGAAAAGGGAGGGCCCAATCAGGCTCCCTCAAAATAGGAGCAATAGACAACTGATGCTTGAGTTCTTCAAAAGCTTTCTGACAAGAATTAGTCCACTTAAATTCAGCATTTTTTATAAGCAACACAAATAATGGAGAAGCTATCTTAGAAAAATCTTTAATAAATCTTCTGTAGTATCCAGCATGTCCTAGAAAACTTCTCACATCAGTTTGTGTTTTAGGAACAGAAAGATTCTGAATGACTAATATTTTAGATGGATCTACCTGAATACCTTGAGATGAAATAAAATGTCCAAGCACTAGTCCTTCACTCATCATCATATGGCATTTTTCAGTACTTAGGGAAAGGTGAGCTTGTATACATCTTTTAAGTACTTTCTCAAGGTTTTGTAATGCATCTTCAAAAGTCACACCATAAGGAGTAAAATCATCCATAAATATTTCCATAGAATCATTCAGCATATCAGAAAAAATTCCTATAACAGCTCTTTGAAAAGTTGTTGGTGCATTACATAGCCCAAATGGAAGAACTCTATAGGCAAAATTTCCCCAAGGGCTGGTGAAAGTGGTCTTGTCTTGGTCTTGGGGTGCAATTCTTATCTGATTATACCCACTAAATCCATCTAGAAAAGAAAAGAATTTCTTCCCTGCCAGACTATCCAAAACCTGATCAATGAAGGGTAAAGGAAAGTGATCTTTTTGAGTAGCTTTGTTTAAGGCTCTGTAGTCAACACATACTCTCCATTTCCCGTTTTTCTTAGGGACAATTACTAATGGGGAAACCCATTCACTGTCAGATATAGGGTATATAAATCCCGCATTAAGCAATTTTTGAAGTTCTTCCTTAACAATTTCTCGTAAATTAGGATTCATTCGTCTTTGGGGTTGACAAACAGGTCGGCATCCCTCTTTAATGTAAATTCGATGAGTACATAATTCAGAAGAAATACCTTTCATATCCGTATAATCCCATGCAAATGCCTCCTTATATTCATGCAATAACTTCATTAATTGCTGTGTTTCAGCATCTGTTAGATCAGGATTTATGTTTAATGTCTTGCAGGGTTCAATTTCAACTGTTATGCTTTTAGATGAGATAGTGGTTAAAGTCTGAGATGAGTCTTCAGATTTGATCTTTTCTTGTGTATCAGTTTCAAAAATTGCAGTTAATTGATTGTGTGTTTCAGCAATGACAGAAGAAGGTTTACAAATAAAATTATTAATTATCTCATCCTCTGTATTGTCTTTAAGAGTTAAAGCTTGTCCAATAGTTAGAATAGGCTGAACAGCATTATCATCATAATCCATCCATATAGAATCTTCATTATTAATTATTGGTGTAGCATGAGGATAAAGAGTAAGCTGTTTTGTTTCATAACCATTAGAAATTATCATTGAACCAGATCTGCAACTGATAAAAGCATCAGCTGTGGCCAACCATGGCCTTCCTAGAATTAAGGGGTGTCCCCCCAGCTTTGTTTTAGTCTGCAATACAACAAAATCAGCTGGGTATTTCCAGGATTCAACTGAAATAAGTAGGTCCTCAACAACTCCTTCAGGTTTAATTGTATAACGATCAGCCAACTCTAGAATGGTGGGTGTATCTCTGATTGTGTTATTCAGCTGTAACAATTGTGAAGTTTCAAGAGTCATTATGTTAATTGCAGCACCTAAATCTACCATAACTTGGGGAATCATTGTTTTACCAATCTGAACTGTTACTGTAGGATGGCCGGGATCACCATATTTCACAGGAGGGGCTTTTCCGGACATTAATGCAGACAAGTCTCCCATCACATGCACTGTAAGGGGGTCCTTCGTTTTCCTACCAGGTTTCTTAACACAAATATCCCTTAATGTTATGGCATAAATTGGTACATCTCTTAATGCTTGTAAAAGTGGAATTTTAACATACAAATTTTGCAACTCCCCTAGAAGATTAAAAGCAGGTGTTTCAGCTGTTCTGGTTAACACCAAACGCTCGGGGAATGGTGGTTCTGTTTTTTCCACATTCTTGTTAGGAGGTGGTTGTGCTTTCTTATGTTTCTCAGTTTCCTCTTTATCAGAATCAGAAGAAGTTATGTCATCAATAATAGGCTCTACTATTTTTCCAGATCTCAAATGAATATCGTTACATTGCATAGTAGGAAATATAGACTGATTCTGAATATCAATGACTTGCACAACTTTATTATTGGGGTTAGGATTTGGTTGCACAGGTAGCTGGGGTCTCATTTGGTTATTTGGCGGAGCATTTGATGGCATAGGAAGTGGTTGTTGGAATTGCGGCAATTGATTTGGATACGGGAGTGGTTGACTTCTCCAATTTGAATTCCAAGGGTTAAAAGAAGATGGCTGCTGTGAGGGCCAGGGAGTCCACATTGAAGGATCAGCAAAGGGTGGGTTTGATTGCTGCATGGGTGGGAAATTCATTTGATTGAAGGGTGGGTATTGCATTTGATTGAAGGGAGGGTAATTTGTTTGACCAAAAGAAGAATAATTGTTCCAACGATTAAATGGCATACTAGGGTTCATACCTTGTCCTTTTGGTTGCCATTGTCTTCTTTGAGTTAACAGGTAAACTGCTTCAGCTTCTTCTTCCGTTGGCTGCAATGCTGCCTTTATTTCTAGTAGAGATGGACATTGTTTTGTCTCATGATCTTTCTCACAAAGGGTACAAATTGGTATTTTATCCATTGGGCATTCCCTCAGTGGATGTTTGTCTCTGCACTTCGGGCAAAAGACAGCCAGAGTTGCTTCTGCTTCGGCCTGCTTCTTCTTAACCTACAAAGTGTCAATTTGTGAAGCAAAAGAACTTAACATCTCAGTTTTAAATTCTTCAAGTAAATTACCTATTTCAGCTCTTGTTGCTCCTCCATTGGCTGATTTCTGCACTCTTGAATGGGTGGAATCTCTTGTTCTGTTTCTTGCAGCTCCCCTAGAACACCTCTTAGCAAGTTCACAAATCTCATCATATGATTCCTTAGATATATCTCCCTTGGCAAGCATGTTTAACATATCTAAACAATCATCCCTTAAACCTTTAAGTAATATTGTTTTGCAAATTTCCTTACTTATATTCGGATGATCAGATCTCTGTATGTTGTACTGCAGCCTTTCTATATAGTCCTCCGGACTCTCATCCGTCTTTTGTGCCATATTGAATAGTTCATCCTTCTTTTCTCTCGTCCGGCAGTAGTCTTGATATTCAAGCAGAAATTTCTGTTTCATCTGCTCCCATGTTGTGATCACCTGACTTCCAAGGCTCATGAACCATCTTAAAGCATTCCCTTTTAAGGTGGCTGGAAACAGTTTCAACTTTTGAGCATTAGTAACATAATCATAACTTCTGCATAATATATCAAATTCAAAAAGAAATTCATTCGGGTCTTCAGAGGATAAACCATGAAAGTTAGGTAAAGCAGACAATGGAATATTTTTCATAGGAGTTATCCCTGCAGGAAGATCACTGATAGGAAATCCCAAGGTAGAGAGGGAATTTTCATTCCTTCCTTCTCCTTCAGGATCTACACGTCCTCCACCAAAGAAACCATCATTGTTTCCTTTCATTGTTGGCTCTCCTACTGCACTTGCTCGATCGTCAAGATCTTCTACTGGCTCTTCAATGTTTTCCACTGGTCGCCCAACGCTCTCTACTATTTCCTCAATGTGCTCTGCTGATTTACTAACACTCTCTTCTGACTCTCCAGTACTGACTGCTGGTTCTTCTATATTTTCAGGACCCACAACTTCCTCTGTTTTGTAATCTAATTGAGGGGAGTGCTGAAGTTTTGATTTTCGAGAACTTAATCTCTATGATGATTCAGCCTTTGATACAATCTCGTCAATGAAAGTTTTTCTTCCTCCCCTTCCTTTGCCTTTGCCACCTGTGGGGTTAGTTTTCTTCTGGTTTCCGCGTCCTGTCATACAATCTGCACATTTAAAAAGAAAATATTAATGCTTTTGAAATCTATAATTACCTTCCCCGGCAACGGCGCCAAAATGTTGGTCGCTTTAATTGCTTTCACAATTCAAGCTCCACATAAATTGTCAACCCGAGGAAGTATTTTTATTTCAAAGATAATCACGCACTGGATATGCTCAATTTCAAAAGCAGAAACAATGTTGTAGTAAAAAGCCACACAATTATTAATCTCACAAATCTACTGGTTCACACTCTGTTTAATCAAAGCTGAAGCTACTTAAGTTATAGCAGAAATAATTTCTATGTTGCAGTTACAATCCAAACAAAGGAAAACCAATCTGCAAGGAAAGAAATCAATCAACCA